>BLBF01000025.1:5815605-5844670 GCA_015471245.1 Laticauda colubrina | reverse complement strand
AGATAGATAGATAGATAGATAGATAGATAGATAGATAGATAGATAGAGATATATTTTGACTTATACTGGAGAAGCGTTCTACTTTCAACCACAGGGGTAGGCATCACCCCTAAGTACAAATAATGGTAATGATAATAATAACAATAATAATAATTTAAAAAAAATTAAAGTTAGAGGCATGAGAATCAGTCCTCCACAATGGAAGGTGACAGTGTCTTCCGCTCCAAGACAAATAAGTCCTGAGATAAGTCAGTGGGCCCCAAAAAGGCCTCTAAGGCAGCAGACAAGGATGCCCATAGACGGCACCAAGCCTTGGAAAGGCAGTTGCAGAAACGGGCCAGGGTGGTGGACAAGACGGCTATGACATAACAATTGGATCAGGGCCCAAGTACATTGTTGGGGCCCTTGGACTTATCCACCCAGCCCAGACAGGCTATTTCTGGACAATGAGCACTGCCCGGCGAGTCCCAGAGGCAACTTTCACCCCTATGGCTGCTGGTTTAAGACAGGAGGAGGGATTACCTGAGACTATTCCCATCAAAAGGAGGCAATGGATAGAGATGGCCACACAAAAGGGCATTGCGGCTGGAGTTCAGCAATCCATCCGGACCAGACACTTTTCGGCTACTTCAGAAGCAGGATCCCTGTCTGCTCGATCCTTTGTGCATATGGGACATCATCAAACTCAAGAATTCCCCAATATTCCTGACATACCAGTCCAGAGTCTTCGGAAGGAGGTGGAATTAGATGACCAGGATGTTCCCATGGAGGTGGGGTTGATCTATCAGATGGACTTGGGGTTGTCAGAGGCTGACTCACTAGAATGAGGAATGTCGGATGACAAAGTCCTCATTCCAGACCAGCCTACCTTTTCTGGCCTTTTTCGTCTGCACCTCTTTAAATCTTTACTGTTCAAAGCAAAGAACACCACTGAACTAGGCACATCAAGCCCTCATCCATTGTCAACAGAGTCTCAGGATGAATCCGAGGATCTAATATTCTCACAACCAGCTAATGAGGCAGAAACTATTCCTGTCCCTCGTATGTTTGCTGAATTAGCACAAAATCAATGGGCATCAGCAGCATCCTACCCAGCCCCAATAAGTATTATAATTTGGCACCAGAGTTTTCAAATTTTTTCAAAACGCCGGAGGTGGATGAGTCTACTGTGGCACTGGCCTCTTCTTCAACCTTTCCCAATGAGGCCGAGGAAGCCCTCAGACCGGAGGAAAAGAGAGAAGAGTTGGCACTCCGTAGGGCACATGTTTCTGACGCCTGGGCCATGAGGGCAGTTATAGCTGCATCCTTTTTTACACGGTCCTCCCTATGATGGCTCTTCCACTTGAAGGATATATTGCCGGCGTCAAATGTCAGAGCCCACCAGGACATTGCTAAGATTATTGCAGCGGCAGAATTCTCCACTGACGCCACATTTAATGCAGTCAAATTCTTGACTCGAGCCATAGCATCTCATGTATCAGCATGGAGACTGCTATGGCTCAGACATTGGCAGGCAGATACCAATCATAAATGCATGATAGCATCAGCCCCAATGTCAGGGGATAAATTATTTGGCAGTGTCTTGGAGCCCCTGCTTATTGAGAATAGAAACAAGAAAAAAGTGCTGCCCCCTCTTTTTCGGAGGTCTGAAAACAGAATGCCCCAGTCGTTTCGAAGGGGTTCCTTTCGGCCCTACTATCAAGGCCCATATGTCTCCAGATCTCAGAGAACTTCAGGCTACAGGCCCAGTTTTAGACAGGATAGGTCAGAATCTTCCGATAGAGGTCAGCAGGGAGGCCAAAACAGAAGAAACCCCAGAGGTAGTGGAGGCTGATTTTTTTTGTCGCCCCAAGTGAGTCTTTGACAGCAGCTCCCATTGAAGGGTGGCTAAAATTGTTTGCTGATCAATGGGACAGCTCCACCTCTGATGCTTGGGTCAGGGACTCTGTTAGGTTTGGTTTGGTGCTAGAGTTTCAACCCTCTCCCCCAAACATTTTCATTAGGAGCCCTAGGTCCATTGAACCCATTAAGAGAGCATTGATGCAGCAGGCTATCAATCATCTGCATATTTGGGCCATTAGAGAGGTCCCATCTGAACAACAGGGTCAAGGCTGTTACTTTCTATTGTTTGTGGTCCCAAAGAGTTCGGAGGGCTGGAGGGCAATTTTGGACCTCAAACGTCTGAACAGATCATTGGTTTATCGAAAATTCAAGATGACTACTCTCCAGTCCATTCTGCTTAGCATCAGAGAGAAGGATGTCCTGACCTCCATAGGTCTGACAGAGGCTTATCTACATATACCAGTTAGATCTGCTCACTACAATTATCTTAGATCAGCACTACGATATATCAGCTTACCATTCAGTCTGGCTTCGGCCCCTAGGACTTTTACCAAGGTCCTAGCAGCTTTGGCTGCCTCCCTCAGGATCAACTCTATTCGTTTACAATGTTTTCTGGATGGTATTTTAATTTTGTCATCTTCCAGACATCAAGCAAATTTGGATACCAAGTTTACTCTGGAGACCCTTCAAGGTCACGGCTTTTCCATAAATTGCAAAAAATGGCCATTTGATCCCTTCAACTAGATTAGTTCATTTAGGGGCAGTGATAGATACTGTGGAGGGCAAGGTTTTTCTCTCTCAGGACAGGTTGAATAGTATCCAGTCTTTGTCCAGAGAGATCAGAGCCTTAAAGAGGGTTTCCCTGGCAGTTCTGTCTCAACCCTGAGGGAAACTGATTTCTTGTATTTCCATTGTGCCTTGGGCTCAATTCCATTCTCGAGATCTGCAATAGTTCCTGCTACCTTTCCAGTGATCCGGAAGAGCCACTTCCAACGTCCGGATAAAGGTACTGCACAATGTTCTCTGATCGCTCCGCTGGTGGTCGGAAAACATGATAAACAAGGGGTGTCCTTTCAAGGAACCTTGCAGGGCAACGATCACAACTGATGCCAGCCTGGTAGGATGGGGAGCTCACTTCCAATCCCACACTGCACAGGGAAGTTGGACTATTTCCGAACAATCACAAAGCATCAACCTATTGGAGCTGCAAGTAGTTCATCTGGTGTTACGCAGTTTTCTACCCCTTTTCCAATAACGCCACGTTCTGGTTTTGACAGACAATACCACAAACAAGGCCCACATAAACAGACAGGGGGGGTACCCACTCCAAACTTCTGATGCAGGAGACGGCTAGGTTGTTCAAGTGGGCCAAGGCCAATCTGTTTTTGCTCAAGGCAGAGCACATAGCAGGGGCTTTAAACAAACAAGTGGACTGGCTCAGCAGGGCCATGATAGACCAGACAGAGTGGTGCCTACACCCATCTTTCTTCCAGGAAGCAGTGTGGAAGTTTGGGCAACCGATGATCGATCTATTTGCCTCTCCCCTCAACGCCCAATTGCCCCAGTATATTTCAAGGTAGGGGGGTGGAGTATATTTCACTCAGGGGGTGGAGGCCATCAATGCCCTGCGATGTCAGTGGCCTCCCGGACTTCTATATGCATTTCCTCCACTCCCTGTAATACCCAGATTGATCCAGAAGTTATTGGAAGAATGAGTGGAATTGATATTGGTCGCCCCTTACTGGCCCAGGCGAATGTAGTTCGCGGACTTACAGGACCTGTCGAGAGAACAACCTTGGAAAATTTCACCATCAAGGGTTTCCCTCTCGCAAGGGCCGGTACTTCACCTGGACCCACAATGGCTCAGCCTAGCCTTATGGAGGTTGAGCAGATCCATTTAAGGACCCAGCAGATTTCAGAGGATGCCATTGCCACCATACAAGCATCCAGACAGTCCTCAACAACTCATATATACGAGGCCACGTGGTCTGCTTTCTGTCGCTGGTGCCAGGGGTCTAAGATTGATCCAACCGCCCCATCAATAGGTCACTTATTGGACTTTTTACAGGAGGGGTTGACTAAGGGCCAATCTCCAAATACTTTACACAAACAGGTGGCGGCCTTAGCCTTGGTGATATCCTGGGGTGACCTTCTTTTCATAGCGCACCATCCACATGTCCGCATCTTTCTTAAGGGTGAACTTACGACCTCTTGTAATTCACCGCTATCCCACTTGGGAGCTCAACAAGGTGTTAACCGCATTTTCAACTGGCCTGTTCGAGCCTTTAAGAACCGCTAGTCTCAAATTCCTGGCATATAAGGTGGTCTTCTTAATTGCGATCACATCAACAAGGAGGATTTTGAATTTGCAGCATTGTCAATGAGAAAGGATCTATGCGTGTTTCATGCGGACAGAGTGGTTCTCAGATTGGATCCATCGTTCACCCCTAAAGTAAATTCAGTCTTCCACAGAGGGCAGAAGTTGGTGCTTCCAAATTTTTGTCCAAAACCGTCTCATAGACTGGAGCATCAATGGCATCGACTTGATGTTCGAAGGGCATTAAGCATCTATCTTGACTGCATGGCGGCATTTCGAAAATCTGAGGCTCTATTCCTATCCTTCAACCCATCCACTTTAGGATGTAAGGTGTCATCGACGACCATCGGTAGATGGTTGAGAGCCACCATAGCTAAAAATTACGAATGCCAGTCCATCTCATTTCCTGAGGGCATTACAGCCCATTCAACAAGGAGTGCGGCAACATCAGCAGCATGGGCCACACAGGCTTCCATAGACGAAATTTGCAGAACAGCAACTTGGGCTTCACCATTGCCCTTTGTCAGAAATTATAAATTAATGTCTATATCTCAGCAGACGCTTCATTTGGCAGAAGAGTACTGCAGAGGGTCCACAGAGTTTAGGAGTGCATTTCAATCCAGACGGAGTCCCTCCCTAAGGACAGGCCAAGCTTTGGTATGTCCCACTTCTGGATGCTCTGAACAGCTCATGGGAGAAAGGGTGTTGATACATACCTGATAAGCCCGTTCTCTGTGAGTTGTGAACAGCATCCAGCCTCACCTATTTCTTTCTGTCTGGTGGGATTCCGTTCCAGTCAGGGATCTAAATTAGGTGATGAGTTCCGGACTTAGGCACTCAGAGTTCTGGACTTTGACACTTTGCAAAACTCGGGGATGCTGGGGAGGTGTCCCGTGGAGGAGGAGTAGCATCCTGGAGTTTTAAGCCCGGTCTTTCCAGAAGAGACTGAAGCATCTCCCCACTTCTGGATGCTCTTCACAGCTCACAAAGAATGGATGTATCAGGTAAGTACCAATACCCTTTTTCACTTACAAAAGGTTAAATATTTTTCATTTCTGAGCATGAGAATGGTTGGTTATCATCGACATATCAAAGATTGTTAATGTTTCTCCCAGGAGTTTTAATTCCTATTTTTTCTAGTTCGGTGTTTCTTTTATATTCTGCATGCATGTTAAATAAAAGGGGACAATCTATAACCTTGGGTTACTTCTTACCCAATTAATTGCTCCATGTCCCATGAAATTGTTGCTTCCTACAAATTCTTCAGTACAAAGATATGATAATCCACCCTGGGTTTTTAAGGCCTTTTTACAAGTCAAAAGTCAAAAAAGAAAAATGGGGTATCTGTTTGAAATTCTCTTCCCTTTTCCATTAGTCATCAGATGTTAGCAGTAAGTGAATCCAGCTACCTTAGTAGAGCCAGAAATTCTAATTTATTAAAGATTGGGTAGCAAAATCTTAAAATATTAATCTTACTAGTATGTTAGAGAAGTACGATTGTTTGAGAGTTTGAGCATTCTTTTAATATTGCTCCATTTTTACATTAGATTATAAATGTATATTTTCCATTCCTTAGGCAACAGGACCTAGCATTGTTGAGAGCAAAGCACAAATAATGCTTCTACATTGTAAAACACCCAGAGCATATGGGACAGTATATACATCTAAATCAGTGGTGGGATTCAAAAAGTTTTTGCTACCGGTTCTGGAGACGTGGCTTGGTGGGCGAAGCAGGGGAAGGAAATTGCAATATCTCCAGTCAGAGATGGGATTTGCTGGTTCTCCGAACTACTCAAAATTTCCGCTACCGATTCTCCAGAACCAGTCAGAACCTGCTGAATACCACCTCTGGTCTAAATGCTACTGCTATTTGTAAGATTTTATGATGATGGTATTTTATCAAATTCTATGAAAATTTTATCAAATTTTGCTATTGAAAGTATTTTTGCTAAAAAGTAGATTTGTTGAGGAGAATTTAACTTCACTTTCCAAAATGTCCAACTTGTATAATAAACAAACTTTTTGTGTCTTTCATCAGTTTTGATAACTACTGTATGATCAACCTGATTTCACTATTTTATCCATTCACTGATGTCCATATGTGTAGTTTTTGTTTTTTTTTAAATTGTTGGAAGAAGTGTTTTGCTTCATTGAATGTCACTGGCAGCATTCTCTTTCCTGCTTCATTCTGTACAGTGAAACCAATTTTTCAGTTCTGCCAGATTCTCCTAGACTTTTACATTTAGTATGGTATGATAAAGTTAAGGTCAATATAGATCTTAAAAATCATCATATTACTGTGCCATATTGAGAATTTGGAACTGATATAAATCCAGACTGTACCTGAAAATGCCTTTATAGGTCTCAGCACAAGAAATATTTTAAAGGAACGAAACAGTAGGTAAAGAAAAATTAACTTATCAAGAGTTGTTGGAACAGGAAAACAGAGGACATAAATGAAATCAAGAGAACAATTGATGCAAAGAGATTTAGTTTCAATGGTCTTCAGATACGCAAGAGAAAGTTTGAAGGTAGATAAACATTTAGAATTGAGCGGTAGAAAACTATTTGAAGCTGAAATATGTACAAATAATGACCATATAATTGCTAAGATGTATAAACTTGAAACTTGAAATAGAAGAATAGGTAAGAGTGTGGTAAAGTGGACTGAGAACTTTGGATACAATATGCAGGGGGAAAATGTATGGTGAAAATTGTTGAAGTTTAAATTAAATTAGCAATTAAAAGAATGTTATACAATGTTGTACCATTAGTATATGGCTCCCAAAAAATTGTCTAAAATGGTATAAAGGTACTTCAGATTTATGCTGGAAATATGATCAACATGAGTCATTTTCTTGTGCTTGGTGGACTCGGTGGAAATTTCTGGGTTCAAAAACACATAATGATTCAAAAAATGTTAAAGACCAACATTCAGCTGAAACCAGAACTTGTCTTCAGCAGCTGCAGCCAGTTTCCAGGGCCATCTTAGGGCTCAGCAGAGGAGGTTAGAACACAGCAATAGTAAGGTTGCCTTCCACAATATTTAATAATGTGTGGCCAATCATCTATCATAATTATCTGCAAGTAAGGTGACCTGTTAAAATGACTTCCACTCTATCCTTTTCAAATTTAAATTAGAAATCACATAGATTAGAAAAACTGGTATACCTATATGACTCTCCCACCAATTAACTAGAAAAATGATTAATTAACAGTACTTTCAGATTTAAATAATGGATAAGGTTGATAACTCATTGTCAATTGACCTGATCTTTTTATTAGAATATTTAATTGATTATCACAGAAGCATTTTAGAGCAATAAATCTCACAAATTAAGTTCTGTGCTTTTCTGAGATTATGCTTTCATAATATAAACTTTATTCGTTTAATTTTTGCAGCCCTATTAATTATAAGGTTTGTCCGGATTACCTGCCTCTATTTCTTGCCACAGAACATTTAAAGAACTTAGAAGCCTTAAAAAATATCTGTTTTTATCCCAAATAACTTTTTCATTCCCAGCAATCATTTAAAACAGGCTTCTTTCTTTATGGGATCATACATGCCTTTATTTTCCTTAATTGATTAGGTTCTCAGCCAATACCTTCTTTACAATTCCTGTCTCCTGCTTGTTACGGCTATCTGAAGGACTTACATACACAATGTTTTGATTCAAAATGGTTCCTGCATCTAATTCCTGATCAGCCAGTTGTCTGCAGCTTGCTACTTTGCAATAGGAATGAAACAGCATGGGATGAACTGAAGGTAATCTCTTTATATATCTTGCAGCAAGCAGTAGATGAAGGGGCATGTTGTTAGAAGGTTAGTCTCTTGGTTAATTCTCTCTACATATGAAACCAATTATGATCTTAGACCATTAAAGCTTATGGAAATCAAGAGTTGCACTACAAATAAGATGCTTAAAGCACTCTTTAATGAATAATCAAAGTGGACCAAGTCTGGAGAGTTTGTTAATGTGATGCAAGATGATTTAGGGAAAGGATGCCAGGAAGACAAATACAATCTTTAGCCATGGATATAATTGACATAAAGTTTGGAGAAGAATATAATTGTCATGAGTTTCCTCTCTCTCTTGTCAAGGGAAGTAAAGCAGCAGGTACAAGTGTAGGCCTCTCATAGCCTCTCCGTATACAGGTAGTCCTTGACTTACAACAGTTCATTTAGTGACCATTCAAATTCACAACAGCCCTGAAAAAAGTGACTTATGACTGTTTATGACCTTTGCAGCATCCCAATGACCTTGTGATCAAAATTCAAATGCTTGGCTGCTGATTCATATAGTCAATGGGGAAGCCAGATTTTGCTTAACAACCGGGTTACTAATCAACTGCAGTGATTCATTTAACAACTGAGGCAAGAAAGATTGTAAAACGGGCAAAATTCATTTAACAAATATCTCACTTAACAACAGAAATAGTGGACTCAATTATGGACTTAAGTCGAAGACTACTTTGCCAATGTATTGTGAAAATATAAATAAAGAGAGAGGATCATGAATGTGACCTTAGGAATTTCTTTAGGAAAGAAAGGGTAGAACAAAATTACAATAATGTAATATTTGGACTACATTGAACAAAGATATTTGACAGTATTTAGGACAATGAGTGTAATTGTTGTTATGGGGCAAATATTCTAGTATTCTGTCAGAGAGCTGATGAAATCAGGCTGAGAGGCATTAAATTGTGTTTCTTGATTTTCAGCTGCTGCTTATAATTACTATTTTAAGGAAATTAGCATGATGAGTATTTCGGCACAGAAATCTTCTCAAGAAAAAAAATAACACCTCTTTTTATCAAAGATAAGGTGATAAAAGAAAAATAAGAAATGATTAGATAAATTGGGCTTTGCAAAGTGTGCAAATAGGCTCAATTCCATTGAGATTAACTCTTGGGTTTGTTAAAATCAAGAGATTATTGGTTTAGTTCCTGGAAGTTAATGGGGTTTCCATATCACATGCTGAGTGCAATTGTCTAAGCAGAGTAATGACAGAAGATATGGTAGAATTCTGGTGAGAAAAAGAATAAAATCTTTAGAGTCAAGAAAATCTCTCCCATGCCTGAAAAATAGATAATTGCCTAAAGGAAGGGAGAAGGGAAAAAAAAACCTTTTGCAGGTTTAATCAAAAGTAAACATTTCTAATGGTAAAAGGGCATGTCTCTTAAGGCCCTGTCCCACTGGCCGATGGACGCAAAACGTATGCATAAAGGACACAGCGGATGAGCAAAATTTCGGGGGTGGCTCCATCCGTTGTCATCTGCTCCAAAAAGTAGTGAAAATTTGCATAAACAGAACGGAAAAGAACAGAAAAGAACGGATGTGAGTAGTATGTAGTGGGGATGTTAAACGGATGTTCGTAGGAAGCCTAGCGGATGACAGTGGATGGAAGCGGATGTCACCTCCGAAGGGCTTCTGGGGGAGAATTTTGAAGCAGACGCATAGCGGAAGGGGCGGATGCATAGCGGATGATGCGGATGCATCACGGATGCCTATAGGAAGCAAAGGGGATGCCGCGCTGATGTATATCGGATGCAAAGCGTTCACTGCGCATGCGGGGAGTATGAATTGTGTCAGATCCGCAGATATAAAAGGATGCAGCATGCACGCAGTCAGCATTCAGAGGAAAAACGTGCTGCCACATACATCTTCAAAGAACACCATGGTTCATCAGTCAGGGAAGAAGAGAAAGCCGGTGCCTACTCGTGCCAGCCCTGGCAAGAAGACAGAACCACCATCCCACCCCCTGGCACTGACTCTGAAACTGCTGCTGCTTCTCCTGCTGCTGCTGGTGGTGGTGTTACTGCTGGTGGTGCTTCTCCTGCTGGTGCTGGTGCTGCTCCTGGTGGTGCTGCTGCTGCTGTGGTGGACCAGCCCCAAGGCCCTCAAAGCCCTCCTGCGCAAGCCCCTGAAGGTCCTGCTGCTGAAGGCCCCGCCAGAGGGAGGAAGAGGCAAGGGAAGGAGAAGGGAGAGAGGAAACAGTACACCGTTTCCGAGGAGCATGAGAAGGAGGTGCTGGAATGGCTGAGGGAGAATGAGTACCTGTGGAGAAAGGGCCACAGACTGTATCGGGACACCAAAAAGAAGCAGGCAGCTTGGAGAGACAAGGCAGAGAGCCTGGGCTACACTGCAGATGTACTCCTGGGATGGTGGAAGCACATGCACACCTGGTATGGCAAGCTACACCTCAAAAAATCTGGCCAGGCCGCTGTCAAGCTCACTGACGGGGAGATGTACGTCATGGCCAAGTGCAGCTTCCTGGAGGGTGAGGTCCGCCACCGAGGAGCAGCCCCTCTGACACCCCTCTCCCTCAGACAGCCCACAGACAGCCAGTCCTCTTCCAGCCAGGAGCCAGCTGCCCTGTCCAGGCAGGTGTCTTCAGAGGGCCCCACGGCAGAGACCCCCCCGACAGCTGCACCCCCCATGCCGGAGGACTTGGAGGATGATGCCCTGCTGTCACAAATGGAGGAAGAAGCGGCAGCTACCAGAGACCAACGCAACCCCACCCGCACCCCCAGCTCCACAGGATGCAGGCAGAGAGGCAGACTGGAGGGCCAGAGCATCTACCATCCTGTCTTGCCACTCCACTGCTCCAGCTGGGGAGTGGCACCAGTGTCTCAGTAGGTTGTGCTGCTTCTTCCCTTCACGTGAAGCTCTGTTGGGGCCTTGTACATCCACAGTGTCTATCAGGTTACGTCCTTGCCTCCATTCACCAGGCTCCAGGTCCCCATTCCCTTGTTGACGGTCCACAAGTCTGTTCTGCAACACTGGGTAGCGGGTGCGCATGAGATTGTGCAGGATGCAGCAAGCTTCCACGATGCTCCTCACAGTCTGTGGGTGATGCTGCATGGTGGTGAGAAGTATCTGGAACCTGTTGGCCAGGATGCCAAAGGCGTTCTCCACCACCCGCCTTGCCCTGGGCAGCCTGTAGTTGAAGATCCTCTCTTCACGGGTGAAGTATCTTGAACTGTACGACTTCATGAGGTAGGTTCTGAGGGAGAAGGCATCATCAGCAATTATGAAGTAGGGCACATCTTGTGTGTCATTGGGTTGGGTGTCTGGATCTGGAAAACCCATGATGAGGTTGCGTTCCAGCCCATCCTTGAGGTCACTGGCATTGTATACCTGGCTATCTGAAGCTGACCCATTGCCTGAAGCATTGATGTACATGAACTTGTAGTCAGCATCAACCATGGCAAAGAGGATGATACTGAAGAAGCCCTTGTAGTTGTAATAAGTGGACCCTGAGTTGGCTGGAGCTTTGCAGGCCACGTGCTTGCCATCTATGGCTCCAACGGTGTGGGGAAAGTTCCACCTCTGATACCACTCTTCTGCAAGTTTCCTCCAGCCTTGTTCAGTGGTGGGGCACTTGAGGAGCTCCTCCAGGTATTCTTCGATGATGGCCTGCACCACTTCTCTGACCACTTTGCTGATGGTGTTGTGTGGCACCCTCAACACATACTACATGTTTTTGTATGTGGTTCCAGAGGCCAGGTGGCGCAGAGTCAGTGCCACCTTCAGTCCAGGGTGCAGGCTGGGACAGAAGTTGGTGCTCGGCGTGGTCAACCTGGGTCTCAGATACTGTACAATTTCGTCAAACATGGCTGGTGGCATCCTCATGAAGTGATGGATTGCACGAGGGTCTTCATTCCTCAGCTCCACCATCAACTGGTCATACAGTCCAAACTCCATTCTTCTCACGATCCATCCTCGGACCCAAACAGCTCTTGGACGTCTTCTTCTTCTCCTTGTGTATAAAAGGTGAAACAGTCTGAACAGGGTTTGGTTCTGGTGATGAATGATCGCAGCTACCATACGGATTGTGTCATGATCCATGGTGGAGAACAATGGATGATGAAGAGCAAGACCAAGGGTGAAGAGGTCTGTACACTGTGGCTGTTAGACTCATACTGAGATCCAGGTGATTTCCTCCCCCTTTTTATAAGAAATATCGTTTTTCCGCTAGGTGTCTTTCTACATACTCTAGACATACTGCAGACTTCCTAAATATCCGAGATACATCCCAGATACAAACGTTTTGTCCATTTTAATCCTTTATATACGAGATGCATATGCTTACATCCTTTCTATTTCTGTGCTACTTACGCTGTATGGACGTTCCATGTACCTTTCGTTTCCTCCCTCTTTCCGTTTTCAGCTGCAGCGGATGTGAGTTGCGAGGATGTCCAGAGGATGCCAAGAGGATACAGTGTATGTTTAATGGATGATAACGGACATAGAATGTTTGTTGCCCATATATGTTGCGGATGAACATCGTACGCGGTAGTTCATCCGTTCAAAATGTTTTGTGCAGCTCAAAACTTCTTGGGCGGATGAAATCTCAGTGGACGGATGCTCGAGGGATAGAGCGAATGAAACACATATACAGTGAGTACACAACGGTTGCATCGCATTTTCCAATGGATGGCAAGCTTTTTTTAACGTTTTACATCCTCTTTGCATCTGTTGGTGTAGTGGGATAGGGGCTTAACTATTCACAGCTTTATCTGATTAATTATTTGGCTGCAGGCTATTGAATTGCAATTAATGCCATGGCAATGTTTATTGTGTTCCTGATCATCACACCTATTAAGCATGGATGGGACATAATCTGGGGTCTGTTCCAGCCTCTAGTTTTGCTTCTGGGAGATGGATGGGAGAAGGAGGATAGAAAGCTGTTTAGGAAATTTATCCTTGGTTATGTACTACTAAATATGGGCCATCATCCAGTTACCAAGATTATATTGGAGTAGTTTCAAAATAAAATAATCTATTGTGATGTGTTTATTTGTTTTGTTTTAAGGATAAAAAGATAGCAAACAATTTTTGTGGCTATTTAAATGCTGACCAGAAGGAAGGAAATTAAAAAAGATCTCAAGTTTTGAAATGAATTGATCAAAGGAACCGGAGTTGCGTAATCCAACAATCCTGTCCAGTTTATTGAGAAGGAAGCCTGGTTGACAGAGCTGGGCAGGTTCATAAAATTGTCTCCCTATCTTATTGCCAGGAGGTCAATCTTAATTTCCAGGGGGAAAAGAATCCCCAGAATTGGAGTACAATGAGGAAAAGCCAAATCTTTAAGCTCGCTTCAATATGGGGGATACTCATCCTTCCCAGCCAGAACAGGTCAATTCAATAGGTCGGTTCTATTTGCAGAAGGTGAACCTGCCAGTCCTAAAGTCAAACCATAAGGGCTCTAAAGCCAACCCTTTGAATTTCATCCCAGTTGGAAGCCGATGCAGCTCTAGAAATCATGGCTGGTACAATTCTCACTTGCCAGCATAAGGGCAAGTTCCACACAGTCCATACTTACGGTATTACTATTCAAAGATAGCTTCATACGGAACGCAACACATTAGGTTATCCTGATGGTGATAGCCATGAGAGATTTCCAGGTCCTGTTTCTGCCTCCTGTACTGCTCATCATATTTGCAATATAAGGTTTCCAGTGCAATTTTAGATCTTCAGGTTTGTTTTTGTTGCATTCTGATTTCAGTGCAACATGTGTAATCCAAAAATCTCTGTTGACTGTGCTGGTTGATTATGTATAATGAAAGTACTTTTCTGCTTTTATTTTGTAACTTAATCTTCTACTTTACAAGTCTAGTAATTTGCACTTTTTTAACTGATGCATCTTTTTAAACCAATTATATAAAAATTAATGCAGGTGGTCCCTGTTTAGCTACATCTTCATTTAGCAATGCTCATTTATGATGGTTAATTATAAAATGATTTTATGAGAATCCTTCTATTTACATACAGACCTTGATGGTCTATAAAACAAAAGAAAGCTGAACTAAAATTGTAAACATAGTCATGATTTTACTCAGCAACTGCTTTACTTAACTTCACTAGTTGTGATCACTACACAAGGATTATCTGCATGGTTTGTTAAGTATTTAAATATTACATTAGTTTTTTGTCAAGCTGTATAAAAGCAGATTGAAATACCTGAAACAATCTATGTTAATCTGTAATGTAATATAGCAAATAAAATGGGATAAGTTAGTATGCCTACTAAACCAG
Source organism: Laticauda colubrina (assembly GCA_015471245.1). NCBI lineage: Eukaryota > Metazoa > Chordata > Lepidosauria > Squamata > Elapidae > Laticauda > Laticauda colubrina. The sequence continues at coordinate 5,830,469 of BLBF01000025.1, read as the reverse complement.
AATTCCTTTGCAGAAAGGGAGGATAAATTAATTGGAGAAAAAAAAATATGTTCTGTTTGGAGGGGAAAAATCAGCGTCTATAATACAACTATTTGGTGCTTTTCTCCTCCCTCTGCAGCTTGCTTGTCAAACTGCAGAACATGCTTTGCAGTTAACAGTCAAGGATCCATGGATTTTGCTGGGCGGAGGCTGTACCGAAACTCACGTGTCCTCCTACATAAAGCACAAGGTTTGAAAATTTAATGGGGGATATTTAAATCTTCATTTAAGGCTCCTCAATGTATATGTGCTTATGAGTACAGATGAAACACCTTATTGAGACCACATATTGTATATTATATAACATTTAATACATGTATGTCTCTATATATTTGTGTATTATAAAATCAATATTAAAGCTATGGATAAAGCAAGGAAAAGTTAAGGTAAGGACATTGTTGAACTAAGCTTGATTACTAGTGACTTCATGTTTGTGTAATTTTTGGAGCAACAATGCAGAAATGATTTGCATTACCTTTTCCCTGCTTTTAATTTGTGTAGAGTTTTTTGTTGCTGCTGCTGTTTCCAGTTTAGCTTGACTTTAGGCTTGAGATCTCTTGGTAATCTCCCATCTATATTAACCAAATCAGATGCTGCTTAATTTTTTTTTTCTGGATCAGCCAATTCTGACTAGGTGATGGCATCTGTTAGGCAAAGGAAAAGTATGCAAAGGTTCTATGTTGGAAAATAAATACAACCCAATTATGTTCTTTGACAGTGCACTTGAAGGCCACACAATTCTTTTCCAGCAATAATATTAAATTAAGGCAGAATAGAAAATATTATATGGGCGTATTTGTTGTAATATTGTAATGTTGTAAGAACTGTAATATTGTACAAGGACCTCAGTTGTGTATAAGGACCTCAATTGTGTCTTCATTTTCAGGCAATGAATCTTTCTCATGCAAAAGGACTTACAGGTAGTCTTTAATTTATGATTGGTCTCCGAGTGACCATATGAAGTTACAACAGATCTTTCAGAGGGGTACCTGTGTCCTGCTTTTGAAGTTCCAATGGTTGCTTCCCTCCCCATGGTCACTGCAGCACATTTTGGGCACTTTGCAACTGGCCCACATGTATGTCCATTTGTAAATCACACGGTCATGTAACCATGTTTTTGATGTTTTTGCCAAAAACCAGCATTTACTTCTAGTTTTCAACAAAACAGGCCCATCGTGAACAATTGGTTTACTTGACAATCAGAACAAAAAAGGTTGGAAAATTGGGTTGGTCATATGGCACTTTACAACTTCCATTGATTTACAACCAGCAAAGGATAGACTCCATTACACTCGCAAGTTGAGGACTGCCATCAAATTATTTGACAATTACTTGAGGGTCATAAACCACAATGGGTTTCTTCCCAGATAATCTTAAATTGAGCTATAACAGCAATAGCACTTAGACTTATATATCGATTCACAGTGCTTTAAAACCCTCTCAAAGCATTTTACTGAGTCAACCTATTGCCCCCAACAATTTGGGTCCTCATTTTACTCACCTCAGAAGGATGGAAGGCTGAGTCAACCTTCAGCCTTTCAGAATCAAACTCCTGGAGTCAGCAGTAAGTTAGCCCTGCAGTACTGCATTCTAGCCATTGTGCCACCACGGTTCTTATAAACTGATAAATTGTATTATACTGATACATGACTTACTAATGCATAGTAGGTCAATGAGTAACAACAAATTTCATTTTCTCCCTCTCTGTTCTAGAGTTGTAGTGTAACCGAGGGAACCTTGAAAGATCTAGGTTGTTCTTCGGAGGAATTCCACTTAGTAACTGATTGTTTTTGCCACTCACTAGAGTCCATTGCTTACTCTCTGGAGCATGACAATGGTGACATTCTCACTGACACCTATTGGGGTCATTCATGGTCTGTTCCACCGAACATTCCTAGCAACTCTGATTGGTCAGATTTTGTTCAAAAGTGTGGGTGCGGCCTTTGCAACAAACAGGAAGACCTCAACTGGAAGATGTTAAACTGTCATTCTGTTTCTTTCCTTCCCCAAAACTGTGTTAATGAGACCTCTGTAACATCTGCTGACCATCTTGTCCTGGATTGTTTTGCTGCAAAGCGGAACGGTTTGCAAGTCGCAGTTGAGACAGCCCATCTCATTTTAGATATCTCACATATAATTGAAGATCATAATTAGTTGTGTGTGCACATTTAGCAACTGTGATGCATTTATGCAATTCTAGGCCTCTTTCCAACTATATCTCTTGCAACTTCAGAAAAATCTGTAACAAACATTGGAATTCTCAAGGTCATGGTTTGGTATTTCCTACCAATCTATTACTGGAAGAAAAAAGCAATTCCTGCTGCGTTACTGACCCCAGAGAAGCATTTGCACATATGCAAGTATTTTAGGGTGCCATACTTATGGACCAGAAATACGGTTGCAACTTGGCATTTCTTGATGTAACATAGATAGTTTGGTCTTATTTTTGTTTCTTTGCATGTTTGAAATTTTAAAAAAGGCATATGCTACTGAAAACACTTATGGAAATATGTAACATCTTTGGCTAAGATACCATTACCATTGTTTGTCCAGAATGTGAAAAGTAAAAGATTGTGACGAAACAAAAATTTAAAGTACAGATGACAACACCAGATATTATATTAGCCTCTGTAATAAATTATGTTACTTATTTTAGCTCACCATGGAAAACATCATATGTCATTAGATATATCATAGATTAATAATTTAAGGACTGAAATGCAACATAATTGGATTCTAAATAAACTATTTTTCAAAACAGTGTCAACTTTGAAATTCAGCTGCCATATTTTTAAGAGAACAGTCCAAATATAAAAGTAAAGTCCAAATTAAGAATATTTCATTCTTAATTTAGGAATTGTTTAATTTAAAACTGGTTTAGTTGTAATAGATTGTTACAGATTCAAAATATTTTTCAAGAGTATGTACAAAAAATACCATTTTTTCTAGCATCAGCTAAATTAGATATATTACATTGAGAAAAGTTTCTCATTTCTTTCCTGTTACCTTTATTAATTTCATTGTAGAAATGTTAATATAGGAAACAAATTATTTTGTTTTTTGCTTTTATCTTCCAAAACAGAAAAAGGTTAAAAACGTGAGGTTCTTGCCTGCTGGCTTTTTTGAGTTAGCTGTTTTAGAGATTCTAAAACTTTAGTTCTTAAAGAGGTAGCCTTATAAATAATTTTAATTTCCACCTCTAATGAATATCATACCATAACTGAAACATCAATTTTGCCTGTTCTCCTTCCATTTAATATATCAAAAGTGTTTCAGATACAACTGGTAGTAAGAATGGATTGCTTACAATATAGAGCAGTTGCTTCTGTCTTTGAACTGAAAGTATCCTGGGATATGGTTAAAAAAAATCAGAGTGGTGGCTATCATAGTGCAATCAAAGTACTACCATTTTTATGTGTGTCACCTATCATGGCTACCACCTTGAATATTTTTTACCAAAGTCTGCATGCATCTATGCTTTGAATATAATCTGACATATTTTTTCCGAACACAGTTTATATAAATATGTTTTTAACATAAAAAATTAAACTTACACATCTCATTTTGTTACTCTCTTCTTCATTATTATTAGCTTTCCAATTTGCAGGTGATCTTGAAAAGTGAGCTGTAAATTCTTGCATGTGTTTTTACACTAACTTTGTTTAGTACTTTTCTTCCTGAATTGTTGAAATCAGAAGATTGTTTTATAATCATGAGTGGTCTAATAAAGATATTACCTCAGATGGATCTTTGATTATGACTTTCTGTGTTTAATCTGCTTTTTCTTCATAACCTGTCTAAAAGAAGAACTTAAAAAATCTTGTTTAAAATCAGAATAAAGAAGTAACTCATTTTAATATGCCCCACATAGGAGGATATATCAGCTATAAACAGAGTTCCACAATTTTAGTGCTTGAAACTTGATCCATTGTTGTCATTCCCAAAACATGTCAATGGTGTCTCTCAATTGACAGCTTAGCTTCCACATGTCAACAACATCTGTAATCAAAGTACATTTTGAAACCACATCAAAATCAAGGAAAAACAAAATCTTACTTAACATAATCAAATCTTAACTAGATAACTTAGCTCATGTTATTCTGAATTTGTGCTATCCATTGGAATATACTTTCTGCAGCTGAGTCTTCTCTTAAGGAGTTCTTGCTTATTTCAGTTAAATTCTTGACTAGTTTACTGATGTCTGCATTTTGGGGACACTGTTTGCAATGCAGTATATGAAAATATTCCACTAAATATTCACTTGGTTGGTTCAAAAGATGTACCATGCCATCTGGAAGCAATAAATCCATGCCAAGTACAATCCTGCTTAATAAAACAAAATCAGCAGTTTAGTATGGAACCGAAAAATTTGTTTTGATCTGTGAATTGTCTTTATTTTTGAGTTTTGCAATATGTAAGGCACACACCTGGAAAATGCACGTAGTTCTGGTTTTGATCTATCTTTGAACAAAAAAACAGACAAATGTCTTAAGTCAAAAATGAAATGTAGCTCGAAGCTACTCTTGTTTGGTTTGCTCATCCAAAATAACACTAAAGTGGTTGGGATTTTACTTTGCACATTCTCCTCTCCCTACCAAGGCCAGCCAACTTTTGAGGCTCATGTCTTCCATTCAGTTGCTTAATTTTCAGCCCACTTGGGAAAAATGGTTTCCAATTGTTTTTCCCATTGACTAAGTTTGAATTAGTCATACTGGGCATCTTTTCTTTTTTGCTTCTTGTTTCTTTCCATTTGTACAAAAGTTGCAACTGTTAAGATGTCAAACCAAAACCTATAATTAAATGGTGATCTTCCTAGACGCTACAATTTTTGTGGCAAGCAACCAACTTTTTTCTTTTTCTTTCCTTTCTCCAGGAAGAAATCAAATAAAAATTATAGCTTAAAGTGAATGGTCTGAAAGTGTATAATATTTTAAAAAAATCAAACAAGAGCATACCTTCGAAGATAACCCATTTGGGGAAAGGAAGCTTTTAAAAATGCACAGACAATTGTGGAAATCAAGTTTTCTCAGACAATGTATTCCCCCTACAACCCCAGTTCTGCCATTATCAAGTTATCAAACACATGCAAGCAATAAGATCAGAAATAATAGATGCAAATGAGATGTGCCTGTTGCCAAGGGGAGGGGAGTCATTCCCATCCTAAATTCAAAGCATTCCAAAGCATTTTTCTCTTCCAATAGTCAGCCAAGAATTCCTCCCCCCCCATCATCCCCCACCTTTTTTTTTTTTTGCAGAGATGTGTATTTCTTCAAATGTTGGGGTCTTGGTGCATTGGAATTGCACTTTTTAGTTTCATAACCGATGGTACTTTAGTAGTCCAGAAATGTTTAGTTAAGCAGAATCCTGAACTTTGATCTTGCAAGATTAATTCCAACATGGCAGTTGGAACCCCACAGTAATTTTGAACATCAGAAATATAAAATCTCCAATCCATTGCCTCCACACATTAAAATTTAGAACATTCTGCTCTCGTGCAGAAAACTTTTAAATAGATCCTGTACTTGACACTCAGTCATATACCAGAAAACCCATGCTCAGCAACTGCAACACTTTCTCCTACAACCTTTTGAAGAAATTTGATAGATTTGTAGAGAATTGACTCTTAGCAGCAAAATGTTGCTGGCCACAGCAAATCCAAAGAGCACCCCAGCATTAATTTAAAACTTTTATTAACCTTTCTAAAGTCTTAGTCTTTTCAGGGAGCTGGGCTTTGTCTTTGGAAGAGAAATGCCAACACAAAACTAATTACTGGACTTCAAACAACATTTCTGCAAGTGCATGAAATAGGTTTTCTGCAAATGAGCACAAAGAGAAAAGATTCTGAGCCTTGGGCAAGAGGGTTACTTTTATGCTTTTATACTTTTTACTTTTAACTAGTGAGAGAGGCTTCGCTGGATTCTGTGTGTATCGACAGCTTTTGATTTATGTTCCTGCTTTCTTATTAAACTTGGCAGACAGCTTGCGTGAGACCGCCAAGAACATTATCAGCTCAAGGAATTTAACCCGGTAATCCCTGGACTTGCTTGCTTATTTGTGTTTTCAGTTTGAAATTTGGACTTTTTACTTTGTTGGTACCGGTGAGACATAACAGATATATATGAATATAGATATAAGTATGTAGTTTCTTATTCTTTACCTAATTGTAATCCTAATTCATTTGTTATTTGATAGAATATTTTTGATAATGTTTTCCTTTTTTAAAAAAATCCATACTCTTATGCTTTTTTTCTTGATTCACTATCACATTAAAGTCACCTACCAAACATATATTCTCATATTCCAGTTCTATTAATTTTTTAAGGTAATTTGTTATGGAATTTTTCCTGTTTCTCATTTGGTGCATATATGACAGTTAACAACATTTACATATAGTTCTAACATTAAAATTCTACCCTCCTCATCTGCATAAATTTGTTTTGATTGTGTTTTCTAATATATATTGCTATTCCCCCCTTTTTTGTTGAGCTAAAGATACATATAAATCTCCCAATTTTGTTGATTCTAACAATTTGCTCTGATATTAATGTAAATGTGTTTCTTGAAGGCATACAATATCTATATTTTGTTTCTGCAATTTAGTTAATATTTTTTTCCTCTTAATTGGTGAGTTTCAGCCATTGATATTTATAGAAACTAATTTGATAGTTTCGCCACTTTAAAATTAAATCTGTGATTGATGTGCTTTTCCCCTCCTTCCCCCGGCATGGTGGCTTAGCGGTTAAGACACTGGGCTTATCAGTTGGAAAGCTGACCCAGGTTCAAGAACTGAGCATCACACAGCAGGGTGAGCTCCTGTCTTCACCTACAGTAACAGCCCACATAACAGTTTGAAAGCATGCAAATGCAAGTTGATGAAAAGGTAACACTTTGGTGGGGAAGAAACAGTGCTCCGTGACATGCTGGTCACATGACCATGGAAATGTCTTCGGACATTGCTGGCTCATGATCTCGAACTACATAAATGCTGCCTCTTGTTCTCAGCAATGACTAGAGGAGTGAAATCTGCAGAGATTCCTCCTTTCCCCTAGTACTGATCTGTACTTTACATGGGGCCCTCTTTATGTTCTCCTTCCCAGCAATGAGTTATGGTGAAAGGATGAGTTGTACAAACCTGAAAATGGACAGATGGAATAGCAGAGAGTTGGCAGTGATGATGACGGCGATGTTGAGAAACCTAGCCAAAATTCTTTGTTGTTTCTGCATTGAAATCACAATGATCTGGTGCCACTTTCCTGGGCTATTTTCTTCTCTCTTACAGATAACAACAAATAGGATATTTTTAAGAAGGAAATTGCACCTATATATTTTGAGATGAAAGCCCTCAGATCTCCATGGCAACATATATGCATCAACAGAGAGAAATCTGAACATCTTGTTGTACTTGTCTGATTAAAAATTGGACTATTTGTTTGAACATGTGGGGGGGAGAACTATGTGTGGTAAAAAGAGGGAGGTAATATTTTTGTTTCGGTCAGGATCTTAGAAGATCAGGAGGATGGTGTGTCCGTGCATTGCAACAACAGATAGAGAGCTCCAAAGACCAAAAACTATGACCTAAAAGATGAGCGTCACTGGAGTTCAAAAGATTCCTTCAGAAACAAGGCAACTCACCAAGAGTAGTTGTTTTACCAACCTCAGCTCCCAGCAGTAAATTCTTGCTCAGGACCAAGAGCAGGATCCATCCTCTCCACTGGTGGGATTCACATTTTATTACTACTAGTTCTGTGGGTGTGGCTCGGTGGGAATGGCTTGGTGGGCGTGGCAGGGGAAGGATACTGTAAAATCTCCATTCCCTCCCCACCCCACTAACCTGCTTTCCAACTCCATTCTTCTGTGAAGGGCAACAAAAGAAGATCCAGCCAATCAGCTGGAACTCAGGAGGTAAATATATGATAGGTGCAGGACCAGTCAGAGGTGGTATTTGCTGGTTTTCCAAACGATTCAAAATTTCCGCTATCGGTTCTCCAGAACTGGTCAGAACCTGCTGAATATCACCTCTGATCCTCTCCCTCACCTTTCCTTGTAAATAAGCGACACCATTCATGGGAAACACTCTAAAACAGAAGTGCTCTGAGAGAATGCAGGAAGAACAAATCAAGGAAGGCATAGCATTCAATAAGCACCTCTGAGGGACAACCTTAATAGAACGTGTTGATCACCTTGACAAAATTCGGGATGCTTCCTCTGTTAGGTGAAGTTAGATACCAATGATCTTCTAAGCCTAAGAGATAGCGGTTAAAGACCTTGTGTCTTTTCAGGGGAGATGGCAAATTAAGAAAAGAAAATGGACAGGCTTTTGAGAAAAGCAGAAAGACATAGAAGGCTCTCAGCAGATATTTAAGTGCACCTTCCCAAACAGATGCTTTTTAATATGATTTTGGCAGGTTTCGATGTTTTGATAAAATTGTTCTCTGCCTTAAGCCAGGGCATGTTATTCAGTCTAAATAAGTGAAAATATTTGGACAGCCTTACATCAGAAATCAAAGCAAGAGCAGCCAATATCAGTGTCCTGATATCTCCAGAGAAAACTCCACTGAAGATCAGGTGTTTTTTCAACTATATTTTGCTACTCCCACTCCTAATTTTCCTTCAGACATCTGTTTCAGTTAATAAGAATTCTGGCTGGTTAAAAAGTATTTGGGGTTGTATGAACATTTAAGAATTACTTTCTTTCCCATGTCCTCCCAGTCAGAATTCAGACTTGTTCTCCTTGTTCTTTAAAATGCTGGACAAACTGCTCCAAATATTTCCTCTTAGGAAGCCAGAAGAGACAGCAGTCATTTCAAATGCCTTTGCAAGAAGTGAAAAGTACATCATTTCCATCACAATGCATTTCTCTTGTGTTTGGCTGAATTTCCAACATCTCCTTTTATAAGTAGAACATTTTCAAAGGTATAGAAAATCCCACCAACCACAAGATAAATCTATGGTGATGGGAATGGTCTACTTTGTTCCTCTTGCAGAGGCATGTGAGAAGTCTGCTGTCCCTTCAGGCATTTGTCTATTATAAATGACTGGAGATAACTAGTTGGGGTTTGTATTGACCCAAACAGACCTAGAGTATAATTTGGGAGTGTCATCCTAGACCAGTGATGGTGAAGCTTCTGGTCTCAGTGTGCCAAAATTAAAAAAAAAAAAAACTGACTCTGCTGGCATATTCCATCTTTCCACCCCTGAACAAAAGAGAAACAATTCTCTTCCACTCCCCACTCCCATCTAAGCCACTTTGAACAGTGGTACTAACACCAGTGCCAAGGTTGGGCCTGAAGTAGAGACCTGGGCCTTGACTTCGACTCTAGTACTACCACTGCCACTCAAAAAGTCACTTTGCACTTCCTTGCAAAGTGGTAGTATTACATAGGTGTCCCTTGTCTGCACAAGCCTTAGGAAATTGCACGATTGCCCCCACCGTGCAGCAGTGCCTGGGATTAGCCACACACCATTTAAGTTCCAGGCCATGTTCTCTTTCTGTTGACAGGTCTCTGCAGCCTAGTGAGGTTACTCCAGGTTACATGAGATCTTCATTCATAAAGTTGGCTTTGGGGAATGTTCTTCCATGCACTCCACTGCCTTAAAAAACCATGTGAAAGCATATCCCAGTTTTGTGCGATGTTCAGAGGGTTTTGGAGACTGTATGAGAGCTTGGCCTTCTCCTATGACTTCCAGAGGGGCTGGAGACCGTATGAGAGCACATCCCATTCTCATTTAGCCTCTGAAGTCTCCAGAAAATTGTTTCAAGAAGAGTTGTCAGTGGTGTGTCACTCAAAATGTCATAGCATGTCACTTTTGACACGTCATATATTTGCCATCACTGTCCTAGACCAGGGGTCCCCAACCTCCAATCCATAGACTGGCTCCATGGACCCCCTCTGGTCCATGGAAATATATTTCTCTACAGAACCAGTCTCTGGTGCTCAAAAGGTTAGGGGCCACTATCCTAGATTCATATGAAGAGATAGAGCAGCCATAGATCAAAAAGTGTTTGCATAAATCTATGTTATGTAGTAATTGTACTTATTCAGGGACTGGAAGGCCCTACTTACAATCATTCATGTCTTGGTCAGCTCTCATCCAGATAACTGCAGTGTATTGTACATGAGACTGCTCTTGAAGACCATTCAGAAGCTACAGTTGGTTCAGAATACAGCAGTGTGAGTACACTTGGTACACCTATATCATACTGCTACTTTGCACGCTGTACTGGTTATCATTGGACTTCTGGTACAATTCAAGGTGCTTGTCTTGTAATTACCTTTGTCTGTACAATAAGATCTGGCATGCTCCAGGTTTCATCATTTGAATAATGTCACTGTTGCTGGATCTATTGTATGTAGGTGACTCAGTGGTTACGACACTGAGTCTTAGACTGCTAAAGGTCTACAGCTTGGCAGTTCAAAACTTGAGAGCCATGAGATGGAACAAGCTCTTGTCACTTGTCCCAGCTCCTGCCAACCTAGCAGGTTGAAAAAATGCAATGCAAGCAGATGAATAGGTACTGCATATAGGTATGCGGGAAGGTAACAGTATTCCATGTTTCACCATACATTTTGTGCTATGGCATGTACATTTTGTGCTGGTGCATGATCATGGAAATATCTCTGGACAATGCTAGGTCTTTGGCTTCAGAAACAGAGATGAGTCAGTCATGTCTAATGGGGTAAAATCCCCAGGGACATCTTTATTTTTTTTTCTTTATTTACTGAATGAGATTGTATTGCCCTCCAGGTCAGGATGATTCTGACCCTTCAAGACTTCTGAAAGGACTCTGAAAACTTGGCTTTGTCCAGAGCATTGGTCAGGAGGTTGTGTAAGTTCATCTTGATTGCTTCTGGTTATTTAAATTGCCTTTAGAGCATTATGTTTTATTATGTTTAATGGAGGTGAATTATTTGTTGCTTTTAGCTGCCTTCAGTCATGTGTTGTCTGGGCAGCTATATCACTTGAATTCAATTAATAAATAAAATCAAATAATTATTTTTAAAGAAGTGGATCTTTATTTGGCTACTCCAGGCAATGGCCCAAAGGGACTTTCTTTTCATCCAACTAATTTTTCCTACTAATGATTACCAACATACCACAGGGAGGATAATGGACTAAGATTGCAAAAAGTTAAACTATGTCCATGATTTCCTCACTGGACCTCCTTCCTTGCTTTTTTGGCAATTGCTGTTTAACAGGTGGTTCTTCAGTGGAGTCTTTGTCATACATGGTTGTACCCTTCAGCAGGAAGAGGCAGGCAACTTGTGTCCTCTGCAAATTTTGAACTATAGTTCCCATAGCCACTTTCTATCACCCAGTGTACTGTAATTAAAGCTGTCTGGAGTCAAGTGCAGCACTTTCTGAAGGCACGATTTCTGTCTTATTCATCTTTTAATTAAAATATGTTATTTTGTTCTAAGTAGACTTTCCTGCTTCCTGTTGCAATTATACAATTGAACTGTAAAGCACATGGTGACTGTCCTCTTTCTTTGCTCTATGTGGTGCTTTATATAAACAGAATTTCTAACAGTTTTCCCCAATCCTGTCCCAATCCTTTAAAGCAGGAGGTATCTGAATCACAGCAAAATCTTCCCCAGCCAAAAAAAGGGGAGGGGGGTTAGATTTGTGTGTAACAAAGGGATATATACGAACAAGAGGAAAGGGGGAAGAATGTAACATCTGATTCCTCCTTCTAATCCTGCATTTTGATGCAGGATTATTAACCCCACTCCTCATCTCAATATTACACGTGGGGAGTGTTGTTCATTTGGGTCCCCCATTAGTTCAAAGAGCTAAGTCCCCTTTTTTGCTAAGCAATACAGAGAAAGCATGGAGTCAAATAGAACAGCTGGCATCTCCAGTTGCACCACCAACCGAATGGGGTGGAGGTCATGTGTCCAAGAGTTTATGCCCAGGTTCCTATCCAGCACATGAGATGAAGAAAAACAATAAATAAGACCGAGTTTCCAGATTGATATGTAGTAGCAGATAAAATGTTTCCATTCTTAATTTTTTTCTAAATGAAGGCTGAAGGGTACCGTTCAGTTGGTTGAAGCTCTTTTATTCATTGTTTATCTGCTAAAAGGCAGGAACTGAACAAGGTGAATTCATTTTCCCAGCTGCTTCTGCCTACTAGAAACACAAATGGATATATAAAACTATCCTTTATTTTTCCTCCCCACCCCATGGAAGGAAAAGTATCCTGGTGTAAGTAGTTTATACTAGAGAAAGCATGCAAAGAATTAAACTTTCCCTCTCTCTGCCTCTGTGCTTCAGTCAAATCTGAAGCCTTCCCTACCTACATCAGAATATATTTGCTTCTTCTACCTACTGTTGAGGGCTAAATGAAATGTTCTCTGAGTGTCATATCTTAATTTTATTCTCATCTCGCAAGGATTGGAATGCATTTCTTTTGACTCCTTCTGAGCCAAGTTCCACCCTATTCTGGGTGATTGTATACCAGTGATGTCAAACTCAAGGCCCCAGGGCCGGATCTGGCCTTCAGGATGCTTAGATCTGGCCTGCGGGACTGCCCTGAAAACAGCAAACAGCCTGTGGTGCCTCTGCTAGAGAAAATGGAGCTTGTGAGGGTCCCGCGTGGCCCTCATGAGCTCCATTTTTGCTGGTAGAGAGATGTAGGAGGCTGTCCCAGCCAAAAATGGAGCTTGGGAGCCCTTTTTTGCCAGCAGAGCACTCAGGCCACCACAGGCGTCCCCCAACACAAGTGATGTCATGCTGGCCATGCCCACTCTGGCCAGGCCCAGCCCAGCTCCCCGAGGTCAAACACAACCCTGATGCAGGCCCTCAATGAAATTGAATTTGACAACCCTGTCGTATACCAATAAAACTAAATAACATCTCTGTTTTCTTGAATGGGAGTATTGCTTTTAAAACTATTTATACTGTGCAGGAAACCCAAGCTTATATTTTGTACGATTGTTCAAAGAAATCACTTCACACTCCTTGGCATGGCACACAATTTCCAGCAAGCAGAAAATAACCAGGTAGGAGTGACACAGACTGATGGATGAATAAAGGGCTTAGCAAGTCAGAGGGCTATAGTTTTTAATATTTTTAAACTAGCTACAAAATGTCAATCACATCACAAACTGACAGGAGACAGAAGGAATTTCATATAACATGCGGCAACTATATTTAATCTCACAGTTTTATCTAGAATTCATTCACGTAAGTTATTTTTATTTTGTTTTGTTTTAAAATCAATAACAGCTACTAAACATTGCGGTGATTTTGGTATGCATAGCTCTAGATAAGCAACAGAGAACTGTATTAATAACAAACCACATGGGGGAGGGGAGAAAGGAAAAGGAGTCTGTGTGTGTGTGTGTGTTTGTGTGTCTGCGTGCATGCACGCCAAAGCGTTTGTGAGAGAGAAAGAGAGAGAGCTAGAAAGATACAGCCTTATAAAAATTACATTTCTCTGCAACATTTCATATGATAGCCATCCCTCCCCCTGAAAAAAGACATTTTTTGAAAGCAGCAGACAAACTATATATATTACACTTATCTTATTTGCTGATGCTTTTTTGTTGTTGTTTGTTGTTGTGTTTCAGCTAAATGCTTTTTATTTGCTGGCAATGATGAAATGATAAGTGCCAGATCCAATTATTTGGTCTTAAAATGAGGTAAACGAAAAGAAGGAAAAAAAGAGGAACCAACATCTTTATATGGAAAAATAAGACGGTGCTACTGCAGATTTGCTGGTATAACATAGTCCTGACAGGGTCCCAATACCAAGCATGCTAATTTTTTGTTTTCTTTTGTTGTCACTGATGTTATTACTGCCATGGAAAAGTCTCACTTAAGTTAAAGAGTCTAAAAGTCTATTTTTTCATGCAATAAATGCATAAATCACATCACTGTTTGCTTAGTGCAATGCTTGTTATAAGTTATATAATTCCACATTGTCTTATTATGAACTTAGAACAACGGATGACAGCAATGGAGAAATTGAGGGAACATGGGGTTCCTAGGTGCTTAACAACCATGATGTTCAAAGAAGAGACTTCTGGGGGGGCAGCTCTGTGAAATGTTAACAGTTTTACAAGAACAATACTGTATAGTTTAACAGCACGTTGAGCATTCCTACATTTTGTTTTCCATGTTGCAGAAATGTCATATTTAAAAAAAAAAAAAAGGAAAAAGAAACAAACTCACCAACCAAAAATGGACAGAAAATGCAAGGGGTGGACTGGAATGAAGGAAGGGAAGGAGAAAGAAAAAAACCCAACAAACAAATAGAACATCGTCATGAGTTATAGCCATTAAATCAGTACTATATACATACAACCTTTGGAAAGGAAGAGGTCTGGGAAATAAAAAATTTACAAGTATTATTTTTGGAAAGCTGACAACTTACACAGGACAACATTTACAGAGGGATGGAAGAAGAGGGGCTGATATGTGCACGTATGCAAACCTAGTTGGTAAATACCATGAGAAAAAGCATGAGATTGTTGCCCTCGGGGACAGTGTGTGCAGAAGGATTGGCCCCTGGTTGCCTTTAACTGCTGCCCAGCATCTTTGTTGCACGCTGATTGGCTTCATCAATCCTGTTTTTGTTGGAAACAGCCTGAATTGGAGAAAAGAGGCATGGAGAAAAGGGGTCAAGATGGCAATGTTGTCAAGAAAGTTGTAATAGAGTAAGAGATATCTGGGGATCCAGTCCCAAAAATGTGTGACGACCTAATGCAGGCTGTACTAATACTGAATAGTAGTTCAAGAAGAGAATGGAATGGAACAGAGAATAGAATAGAATAGAATAGAATAGAATAGAATAGAATAGAATAGAATAGAATAGAATA
>BLBF01000025.1:5784001-5815595 GCA_015471245.1 Laticauda colubrina | reverse complement strand
AATAGGATAGGATAGGATAGGATAGGATAGGATAGGATAGGATAGGAGTATAGAGTAGAGTATAGAATAGAATAGAGTATAGAATGGAATGGAATGGGATAGAACAGAATAGAATAGAGAATAGAATAGAGTATAGAATGGAATGGCATAGAATGGAATAGAATAGAATAGAATAGAATAGAATAGAATATAGAATGGAATGGAATGGAATGGAAAAGAATGGAATGGAATAGAAAAGAATAGAACAGAACAGAATAGAATAAGTGTATAGAATGGAATGGAATGGAATAGAATAAAACAGAAATAGAATGAATAGAATAGAAATAGAATAGAATAGAATATAGAATAGAATAGAGTATAAAATGGAATAGAATAGAATAGGAGTATAGAATAGAGTATGGAATGGGATGGGATAGAAATAGAAATAGAAATAGTATGGAATGGAATAGAAATAGAAATAGAATAGAAATAGAATAGAATGGAATAGAAATGGAATAGAACAGGACAGGACAGAATAGAACAGAGGAGAAGAGAGCTGGAAGGGACTTTGGAGGTCTTCTAGTTCAGCCCCATGCTCAAGCAGGAGAATCTATCCCATCTCAGACAACTGACTGTCCAGTTTCTTCTGAAAAGCCTCCAGTGATGGAGGTCCCATGATTTCTGCAGCCAAGCTGTTCCACTGGTTAATTGTCCTGATTGTTAGGAAGTTTCTCCTTAATTCCAGATTGCTTCTCTCTTTGATCAGTTTCCAACCATTATTTCTTGTCCTGCCCTCTGGATGCTTTGGAGAATAATGTCACATACCAACACCATTCCTGTTATGCTCATCTGTCTCCTTCATGCATAATTATTTCAACAATGATTGAAATAAGTAGAAATATTTCAGATGATTGAAATCTTAAAAAAATGGCTTTAATCCCAGCCTCATTGGAAGTTGAGGGGTCTCTTGGTGCTCTCTGAGCTTGCTTGTTTTCTTCCAGACATTCCATTACCCATTAGTGCTACTCCTGATGACGTTACCTAGTTTGGGTAATGAAACGTCTACCAGAAAGCTCAGAGAGCACCAAGGGGCCCCTCATGTCAACCCTGAACTACAAGTATTCTCCTTTATCCTTGGAAGTTATTCGAAAAATATTTTATGAACGGTTTTTAACTGGAAAGCATCTGGACCAACTATGAATGTGGATGCCAGGGGCAGCTCATCTCTTACCTTCTCCATGATCCTGTCCATTTGGCGGTTCTGTGTATCAATCTCATTGCCCATATCTAGAGCCATGTGACGGAGGTTTCCAATGATGCCGCTGACCTGTTCCAGGTTTTCATCCATTTCACCTTCTCGAGCATCATTTGTTACCCTGTGGAAGGATGAGAATTAAAACTGGACTGAGCCTTATCCAAAAGTGAAGCTCCTTTATTAATGCAAAGGAATGCTATTTGCTGGCCATATCTAAGATTATTCTGAATAAAGACAAACACTGAGCAAAATAAAGGGTTATAGGATATAATCTTCCACAACCTCCACAAGTTGAATCTTGTGTCAGAATACTGCTCTATATGCATAGGCATGCCTTTTAGACTAATTATAGAAGAAGAACCAGCAGCATGTCAGGGCACAATAAGTGGGAATACTCAGGCACATTTTCACTCCTTTCTGCACATATTTAGTGAACATTATCAAAGCAACCTACATATTGGTTCATTCTAAAGGGTGTTTTTTTAACAACTTTATGTTATTAGCAAATGAAGTGACATTACACGCAGAGAGTTTCCTGGTGCCTCAAAGGATTTTTCTTCTTCTGAAGGAAAAGATGAAGGATCTGGATAAAACCACCATCAAGCCATATGTTCTACTCAATGCCAGAATCCTAATTAAAGCATCTGAACAGATGGCTTACCTAGCCTTTGCTTGAACACATCCACTGACGGGAAGATATTCAGCTGGGGAAATGGTTCCACTGCCAAACTACTTTTACTGTTAGGAAGTTTTATCTAATAGCTCACCAGAATTTGCTTTCTTGTAATATAAATCCATTATTTTATATTCTGTACCCCTGAAAGAATACATAATAATAGTTCCTGACTTTCTTCTGTGCAACATTTTTTCCAAACTTGGGAGGATGATATTTTATTCATCTTTTCCTTGTCCCTTCTAGATAATCCTCAAAGAATTTAGATTCTAATTTCCAATAATCTTCATTTATCTATCTCCATGATCTCCATCTTTCTCTCTCTCCATCTCTCCTTCCTTCTGTCTCTCATCTATCACTTATCTATCCTCTATTATTTTTACAAATAACTCAAAGCAGCAAACATACCCAATACTCGTTCCTCCTATTGTCCCCCTATACAACAACCCTGTAAGGTAAGTTGGACTAACAGAGGGTGACAGGCACAAAGTCACTCAGTCACCTTTCAGACATGTCTATGTCTGGACTATAACTCAGTTTCCTTGTTTGAAGTCTGATGCCTTAACCACTAGACTAGCCCTATTTCTTTATTTTAATATTTGCTATTTGTCTTTTGTCAACCCTTTTCAGTTTATCTGAAATCCAGAACTAGATGCAATAGTTGGAATGGGATCTGACTACCACAGTAGAAAATGGAATTTTATTTTCCATTATTTGGAAGTGGTACTTCAGTTGATGTTCAGAAGTTTAAAACTGCATTTATCCTTTTTTCTAACTACACTGCATTCCCGCTTCCTGTTTAGATGTTTCACAATTTTGCCCCCAATAGAATGATTTCTGCTTGATTAAGAACGTTAGCATTTGCCCTTGTTAAACTTTGTTCTGTTATTACCACCTATTTCCCTGTCTTATGAACAAGGTTTTGCACTTGCAGCTTCTGGGACATTTGCTATCTCATTCAATTTTTTGTCATTTGTAAATTTGATAATCTCTTTCTCACTCAAGTCATTAATAAAAATAATGAAGAGAATGGGACCTTCAAATGTGCCTGATGGCAGCTCATTTGATTTTCATTTGATGTATTTATTTGTCATGTGATCCAGCTCATAATTAATTAACTTGTGATTGAG
Source organism: Laticauda colubrina (assembly GCA_015471245.1). NCBI lineage: Eukaryota > Metazoa > Chordata > Lepidosauria > Squamata > Elapidae > Laticauda > Laticauda colubrina. The sequence goes on along the minus strand of BLBF01000025.1, from coordinate 5,812,558 downwards.
AATATCACAGTGGACTTCGTGAAATGTTTTGGTACAACGCTCCAGTAATGTATTAAGGAAGGCACCTGATTCCAAAGAATAAGAAAAAGTGAATATGCATTCTAGTATTCATTATATTGTTTTCAAGAAGTTTACAAATCTACCTCTTTATGATTTGCTATGCAGTTTCCTCAAAGTATTTGCTAGACTGAGAGCTCTGGAGTTTCTCCAAACCACTCTTTCCCCCCTCTTTTGGAGATTGGGGCATTATCTGTTTTCTTCCAGCAATTTTCCAGTTCTCCAGAATTTCCCAGAGATAATATGAAGAAGCTCAACATGAACATTGATGTTTTTTCCCTCCACTTCCCTAGAATGCAATTTATACAGCCTAGAAATTTATATGAATAACTGTTCCTTCGCAACTTCGACTATTCTGTGATAAGATTTACAGATTTTTACAGATTGACAGAGTTGGAAGGGACCTTGTAGGTCATCTAGTCCAACCCCCTGCCCAAAATAAGATGAGCAGACAATACACTTCATAACTAAATAAATCAATAAATTTACTAAGAGTATTCCCACTATTGAGGTAAAGTGCCATCCATCACCCTTGAGCTGGCAACAAATAATGCCAGGATAACGCTTACTCTTCCTATCAACATTCTCTAACCTATGTCGGGCATGTCACATTTTTCAACTTTCAAATTCCAAATATTAGGGGTGCTCAAAAGTTGTGACATGCCTTGGGGTATTGTAAAAATATTTTGGTTATTTTAATATAATTTAGATGTGCTTGGTCAGTAAGTACATAAATATCATAACTTTTTAATATTTTGTTTGTTTCATCAGTTACATCTGTGAGTCAGTGCAAAAGATATTTCCATGGTTTGCACACGTTACAATAAAACAATTAGCTTTCTGGTTTTGTTGCCACTATTGGTCTTCATTGTGACATCAACAAAAAGAGAAAGCACATAACAGTAGGGAAGGCTGACTTTTGCATTTTACCTGGGGTGGGGGTTTCAAGGTTGGCTTGTTTGCTCCACTTTTTATAACCTGGACAAGTGCCAAATTGAAATAATATGAAATAGAAACTTGGAAAGATAACAGATATGGGAGGAATTTGTTTCCTGCGTGATAATTCATTTTATTTATTAAATTGATATATTGCTCATCTTGCCAAAGGCAACTCAAGGAGACTTACAGTCAATTATTAAAAAAAAAAAACACTCAGAAAATTCAGTGCAAATGGAGGAGGCCAATATTGGAGACAAACAGCTGGCTAGTGGCAAAGGCTGACCAAAGACCAGAAGGGAAGAGGGGTTGCCCATGACGACAGAACATGATATTGGTCATGCCTACCAGACGTTATCTGCCTTTGCCTTTAAGCTAATGTGTGACAAAGGCTGATTTTACACAATTTGACAATTTCGGATAGTGTTGTCTTAGGAGGGAAAATACCATTTGTGCCCTTAGAAATGGCTTAAGAATGTTTGTTCCATGAGATAAGGATGAGTTATTCATGTCTGGATGCATAATCTAACCATTCCAGGGAGAAGACTGGAATGATTGGCATATGATGGTATCATGATTAACTGCAAGTGGAGCCAGGCAGAGCCCCCATGTTTTCACAGGTATCAAACTTCAGTCCTTTCTCTTCATCCTGTGTTGGCAATTGCCCTCTCTGGCTGAAGGGAACTATGCCAGAATAGGAACTAAATATGTCTTCCTTTTTGGTCATTTCTTAGCATTATTATCTATTAGAAAAGATGGAGGATCTTTTGTTTGCCTTGTCATTCTCATCCCTACTAAATCTCTTGGCTCTAGGGATACACTGCTAAAAAGTTTCTAGCTTTCAAATATCTACCTGTTCAGGTAAGGGGTGGTGATGGGGAGTCTCCCAGTTGATGCTAATGTTTAGATTCCCTCCTAAATACTCAAGAGAATGTCAGTGGAAATTTCTGGTATAGCTTGACTAATGTTTTTTTGGCTGTACAAACTAAGAATAAACAACACTAACACTCTCAATAGGACCATCTGGAGACTCTTCTTCAGTATGCCAGTAACAGGAAAGAAGGAAGGAAAGGAAAACTGCATTTTTAAAAGGGGGAAAAAAATAAGGAAGAATAAAATCTTCAAAATCTTCACCTGCGGATAAATCCACCACTGATGGCCATCTGTTCTCGTTCATCTACAACCCGGGCAGGCTGGCTGGCTACAACTCCATCTTGATTGTTGCCCCAGGCTTTTTTGTAAGCATCACTTGATTTAAGCCTATGCAAAAATAGGAGGTGAGTAACAAGGCAGCAAGAGAGGGGAGAGCCAACCGCAAAACATCTTATTATTATTTGTTTCAAGCTAAGAGCCGAGTCAAGCAAATGGATTGTTTTTGATAAAGGGGGCATTCTGGCATACCGATATATCATAAAGTGGAACAAAAGCATTTCCTTTCTTTTTATTTGTTGCCACAACTCTGGTGCTTGCAAATTTCATTTCCAATAGTGTCAATCATCATGGCCAAGTTAGTGGCTTTTGGAGGGTAGACTTGCTTGATTTATACAAGAATAAACAAACACAACTAGGAAACGTTCAGCTCTTTTTCATGGACACATGTATATTTGGACACTAAACGCAGGGACTGCACTTCCAGACAGACATGAAAACAGAACTGCAAAGGGAAGTGTGTACATCACATCACAGCGAGACATCATCTAAGATTTAAAAAAAGACCAAGATGAAACAAAAACAGACTTAGCCTCCTTTTAAGCAAGACTCCTTTCCTGATCATGTGGCACAAAGAATTTTTACATTCAACAATTTCTCCAATGGGATACGAAAAGAATGGAGAGTCACAGAGGCTTCTATGCCATAAGGCGTGATGGGGCAATTTGGCAAGACATTTTAATAATATATCGGTACTTGGAGAGAGTAACTATAGATCTAGAGTTGATGTACAAACCTTTATCCACAGAGACAGAAAGTAAAATCAGGCCATATTGGATGAATGCAGGAAAATAAAGAAAGAATGCAAGCATGTATAGCGGTTGAGCCTCAGAAAGGGAAATTCCTCCATGTATTTATATATAGAGAGATATATTTCATGCACCAGGTTCAGGCATGAATAAGAAGTGAGAAGCGTTCTCAAGAAAGCACAGCTGCCCCCATGGTCCAACATTTTCTTAACACACTAGCAGTTATACAGTCTACACAGCAAGTGGGATGCAGGCAAAAATGGGTCTTCTGTTATGGTGAGAATCTAAAACATTCGGTCATATACAGTATCTTTTGAGTTAAATGTGCAGTTTTTTTCAGAGGAACCATCTTTGACTGAGTCTCCGCAGGGTAATTAAAATCCAGGCATACCAGCAATAACAAGCAATACAGTATTAATGTGTGTAGCATCCTTGTATATTTTAATGGTAGAAGTGTTGGAGATTACAAATTGAAATTACTGTCAAACGTGGAAGGTTGTTAGAGCCACCTAAACAGCATCAGTTTCAGCAAAGCATGTTCCTTTAAGCTTGCACATGAAAACAAGCTCTCCTCCAAAACAGAAAATGTCCAGTAATGTTAATAAACCTCTAATATATGCCCAAACTGGCACTATTTAAAAGCTTTCTAAGGATAGTGAACACATCTGTTCAAACATTCCTTTGGCTTCTTATTTCAAGCAGGGCTAGTTGCTAACATGTTTCACAGCCTAGATGTTCCTTTGTAATCATTGTTTTTGGTCAGAAGTCAATTGACTTCCTTTTGAACAAGTCCATTGCAGAGCTCCAATCCTATGCATGTCCTCTTGCTGGTAAACCTAACAAGGTGTGCACCAAAGAACATTCATGCAAAAATAATAAAAAACTGCCTTTAAAGTGCTACAATAGTTTTTCATGTTAATGTGTAAGATGAGGCTGTTAAATTGGATTAAACAGAGCATAAGAGTGGAATGCTATTTGGAAAATTAGGTATTGCCCCTTGCACAGTAATAATTGGAACATTTTTTTCAAATTGGGCATGAACAGTATGTCATGAGCCACAGTGGCACTGTGGTTAGAGTGCAGTCCTGCAGGCTACTTCTGCTGACTGCCGGCTGCAGGCAATTTGTCAGTTGGCAATTTGGCAATTCAGCCTTCCATCCTTCTGAGGTGGATAAAATGTGGACCCAGATTGGGGGCAATATGCTGGCTCTGTAAACCGCTTAGAGAGGGTTGGAAAGCACTGTAAAGCAGTATCTAAGTCGAAGTGCTATTTCTATTCTCCAGAAATGGTTGGGATGCAAACCCTTTGTGCATGATAAGTAGCTGATAGAAGGTGGCTTTCAGGCATTGCTAGAAGGCCACACATTTGCCCACCTCGGCTTGAGTTACTGATTCACTACATCTTTTCTCTTTATATCACCATTTGACTAACCAATTTGTTCTAGTATTCCATGACCCATTCAGGATTCTTGTTTCTCAATAAGTGTAGGTTGCTCTGCAACTTGTATCTTGAAAAAAGTATATAGGCTTAACAGGAGCCAGTATGGTTAAGTGGTTAAGGCAACAGGCTAGAAACTGGAAGACTGCAAGTTTCAGCTTCAGTTCCACCTTGGGCACAAAGCCAGCTGGGTGATCTTAAAGCCTGACCCGTTTTCTCAGCCCTAGAAAGGTGGCAATCGCAAATCATTTCTGGGGGGAAAATGCCAAGAAAATTGCCGAGGGACTTCTTCAGGCAGTTCTGGAGAGCCAGATATGATTGAATGGAATGAAAAAAAAAAAAAAGACTTACTATTTATCATGTTCAGCAGTATTGTTTGTCTTTTTAGAATTTTCTGAGAATTCTTGCTACTCCCATTCACATCATTGCCTTTCAGTGACACAACTGAGCTCCGAAGTTCCACTACAACCTTACTTGCAGGGGTGGGATTCAATTTCTCAAACAACCGGTTCTGTGGGTGTGGCTTGGTTGGTGGGCATGGCTTGGTGGTAATGTGACTGCCTAGGTGTGGCCAACTCAACATCACTCACATCGAGGCACGCATCTCCTCGCCTGGCCTCTCATGACTGGGGATGCTGCAACAGTCATAAGTGTGAAAAATGGTCATAAGTCACTTATTTCAGTGCCATTGTAACTTTGAATGGTCACTCCACACAAGCAAAGTACCAGCAAAGGAGGGAAAAAAACTCCAGAGATGGTCCAGAGACAGGAAGTCTAGTCCTGCCAAGAATGTAATAAGGGTTAATGGAGAGGCAGTTTCTGTAAGCAACCCCAGAATGTTTCCTTCCTGCCTTCCTTACAGGATTAGGCCAGTAATTTCTTCTAACAACCAGTTCTCTGAACTGCTTAGATGTTAACTGTCAGTTTTAGCGAATAGGTGCGAACCACCCCTGCTTACTTGGGATGGAATTGAGTGTGGACAGGCTTCAAAAATTTTTGCAAAGGGTTCTCTGCCCAGTTGCTGGGTGAGTGTGGCCATGGTGGGCATGGCCTAGTCAGCTTTCTGAACCACAGGTGGGGACCTTTTTGCCCTCCCCAGGCCTTTCCTCAAGCCTCTGGGAGGGTGCAAATGGCATCTCTGGGCTCCGGAGGCTCTTTGGAAGACGGAAACAGGCCCATTTCTGGCCTTCCCAAACTTCCAGGAAACTTTTCACCCTCCCTGAGCCTCTATGTGCACCCTGCACTTACCTGCATCCAAAATGGGCCACGTGAGGACTCCTGGGAGGAGAGGGGAGGAGTGGGCAGGGCCAGCCAGGAGTGGGATTCGGGAGTTCTCCAAATTGCACATAATCTTAGCTAGGGACTCTCTCAAATCCCTTTGAACCCCCAGCAGTCCCCCCCTGAAGGGAAGCCAATCCTCAGTGCAGAAAGTTTTAATCAAACTGGCAGCACTGAATCATTGGGTCTGAAAGGGGATATGTGCCGAAAAACTGCACAAATTTAGACTTCTCACTTTATACTTTAAGACAGCGTTCCTGAACCTTGGGAACTTTAATAGGAATGGACTTCAACTCCCAGAATTCTCCAGCCAGTATTGAGAAACACTGCTTTAAGATACCTGTCTGGTTTATAGGGCTTTAAACAGGATTACTTGGGAGGGGTGGATTCCATCTTTCTGGTTAAATGTAAGAAATATAGCAGCCCCTCAATATTTTTTAATTTTAAAAAAATCTTCTCAACCTGTCCACATATCATAAAACAACCTGAATACTGGATGGAACTTAATTATTAGAATTATTACTCATTCCAGATGTCTGAGCAAATAAACCAAGGCTGAATTATAAATCCAAAGCTACAATACATTACAAGGCCACATGCAACGGTACATGCTCACATGCGAACAGACATCCACCATTCTAGGCCTGTTTTTATATTTATAAATGTTTTAATCATTCATCCATACAATAATTCATCCCACACTAAAAATTTTTATCTAAGCACACATTCTTTCTTCTGTACGTTCTTGCTTTAAAGCTAATACATCCAATTGGTTACGCTGCCCTTTTATTTCATGGCAATAATATGGAAGCAGGTCTAATATATTTCAACATTTTTTCTTGGTGTCACGCTACACAGTGGAGAGCTGCTATAAGCAACACGGATCCAGGTTTTTTTTTTTCCTGACAATATTTTACTTTCCCGTAGCTTGGGATCCAACCAGGAAAGCAAGATGTATCTCCACATCTTTTCCCTTTTGCATTTCATCCAAATAATCATTTTATGTATTTCTGAGCCATGAATCGTGGTCAAGAAGTACTCCTTTAAAGGCTATTCAGAGGAAGAAAAGATTATGTGGGGTCATCATAATTTATGAAATTTAAATTGTTTAATGTACACACTCTAAAATGTTGAAATTGTCATCATTGAAAAGGGCCTACAGTGAAACTTTTACGATGGTATGCCTGATTTTAATGCACCTAATATAATCCTACTATTGTCTACACCAGTGGTTCCCAATCTGTAAATACACAAGCCACTGTTGAACTGTGAGATGGCAGTAAGTAGTCAACACAAACAAACTTCTTTTCTTGTCCAGCAGTGACCACCATGGAGGGGAAGGGACATGTGAACTGCCACTGTCTCTTCCCTACTGGGACTGATGTGAAGCCATGGGCCACCAGGTCAGCATTCACATTTCCAGGAAATAGCGGTAAGATGTGTCTTGGGAACAAACGGTGAGACTGCCTTGATTCCCTGGAAGGTGGAAATTTGAAAGCTGATAAGCAGAAGTCGCCGGTAGCCAAAGAGGGGTTTTTGGAGACAGGGCCAAAGTGGTTTGTTAGTCAGAAAGCTTGGGAACCTCTGGTCTACACTATGAGATGAATGCATTGGAACTAGAAGTGTTCTCTCTGCATGCCACATGCTCATCCTGCCCAGGTGCCTTAAGCAAGGATGAGCATCACAAGGCTCTGTTGAGGCCAGCCTTGAATGCTCTAAAAACCAGGCAGGCAGGCAGGCAGGCAGGCAGCACCTACTTGTTACATGGACAGGCACAAAGGCCACAGAATTTTCCTAGGTCCGTCAAATTCTTTTCTGCTTCTTTCATGTCCTTATTGATTTGGTCCATTCCCTCTTCGATGCGTTCCAGTTGTTCTGATTAAACACAAGCATTTTATCCCCACAGTATGAAGCAGATGGAAAGGGACAAAGAAAAAAAAAGACAAAAGAAAAAAAAACAACTTCAGACATTCACTCATGACAAAGAACTGGACACTACAGAGCAGCACTGGCACCAAGTACCTACTTGTTACAAGGACATATGAAAAGGCCACAGCATTTCCCTAAATCTTTTAAATTTTTCTCGGCCTCCTTCATGTCTTGGTTGATATGGTTCATGCCTTCTTCAACACGATCGAGCTGTTCTGGTCAGGACAAAGGGATGACAGTATGGAATGAATTGATTTTTTTTTAAAGTTGTAGTTGTTTGTCTTCAACAGAAAATGGGGGGAAAATGATGTATGGAGAAATAGAATTAGTATGATGGCATCACAATGCATTAATTGCAGCTGATGCATTGAAGCAAAAATGGAAGCAGCCCGAGAGGCTAAAAAATTAACCAGTCCCTTTTACTAAGATGGTAAAGCACACATACATCCATCTACAAATATATATATATATGGATAAGTGCTTGATGCCTGCTAATTAGAACAAAAATGTAAAAACAAAATGGAAGTGCTATCAAATACTTCAGAATCCAGAAACATAATACAATACATCCAGTTACTAAGACACCAATGACATCCAAGAAAAATAAAGAAATGGGATTATTATTTTGTAATACATTTGTGTACATCAATAACAGTTTTACATAATTGCCTTCCATGGACAATATCTACAATACTTCCACTTACAAATGTCTTTGAGTTTGATGATGGTTGAAAATGTAATTGGTTTGCTTGGTGGAAGTGTGTACAGTTAATAATGGTATTTAGAATGGATATGAGTAGCTGAGTTAAGATCCATGTTCAGATACAAACTTTTTTCAATGACTGAGACTCTTCAGATCTGAATTTTGGGACGAGGTCCATCTCTAAAGAAGAGAAGACCATGGGTCTTATTCCTCTGTCAGTGACAATATTATATGCTAGGAGTGACCCCAGTGAAGTAGAAGGAATTACATACAGTGCAGGACCCAATTCCATGTCCAGAGAAGCAGATGGATAGACTGCCATACAATTAGGGAGACTCAGAGCAGATGCAATATATAGATAAATAGATGGATAGTTAGATAATATAATATAATAGAAAATCATCTCCCCTCCCCCCATTGGTGGGACATTATTTCTCGCTTACCTGATCTCCCCATGGATTCCAAGATATTATTAGGTCAATGTAATTCCTTTCACTTTAATGGAGTTACACCTGATTTGCATTAGAACAGAATATAACATAAATATCAAGCCCACTATTTGGATTTATATGAGAATAATAAGTGACTTTTATAAATGCCACTGAGCCTATGCTGGCTTAGACTTGAATTAGTTACAGATTGCCTTTTAAAAGTGGCTGAGAATCATTGTTCTTATTAAGATATGCTGAATAGCACAAAGTAGACATTTGAGATTGCAGAAACAATCATACAGCTTGATCCAATCAATATTTAGGTAGAAAAAAAATGCTCATCATGTTTAGCAATAATTATTTCCGGCAAAGTACACAGAATTGTGAACCTGCAAGAAACCTCCTTCTGAATTATTTTCCACTATCATAAACATATTCATTTCAATAGCATGCCACATTGGTTCCCACCCTTCACCCTAAGGAAACAAAATAATGAAGAAACACTTTAATTAAAAAAAAAAGGGGGGGACTAATTCCATTTAACGCAAGGAAAGGAAGAAGAAATATTAGCAACAAGAAGGAGGTTCTATTTCTATTTTCTGCACAGGAACTAATAGGTTAGTGTTCTTATGGCTAAATAACAAGAAGAGGGTGGGTGTGGGGGGGGAAACAATACAACTTGTAGTCATTAAATCAAAGACCAGCCTTTTGAAATCACAAAATAGGTTTAGAGAGAAAAAGTATTGAGGTTTCAGAGGTTTTTTCTTTTTAATTTCTCCAATTTCTATAAGGAAGGTAACAGATAAGAGAAAGTTGAAGATAAAGAAGGAACTATCCATGCATCATAATCCATCCTGAAAGAGCAGCGTGAGTTACAAGGGTGCTTGAGATGACTGCGAGGCGATGTTGTGGATTTTCCAGGATTTTTAAAAGCAAAATTACTTCAAAAAAGAAAAAAAAATCTGCAGACTTCTAACTCTGTGTATTTGATATGGCTTTTTATGTAAATGGCAAGTGTACGTTTAGTAAACATGATTACAGAAAGTTAATGCAGACATAAAAGGATGATATCAGCTAGGATGACATTCAGTTGGCTTTAGAATAGCAACTGCAGTTTATATGTCAGTTCAAGGACAATTGCTAGGAAAAGAAAGGCTATAAAGAGCAAATGTCTAATGCAACTGACAATTTAATTTCTACATAGAAACCCCTGTGGTTCACACATACCTGGAAAATATACACATTTTAAGGATAACTTCCTGGGGCTTAAATATTAAAACAACAGCTACGCAATTCAGTGTGTCATTGAATTTCAGCAGCACTGCTGGATAAAAAATACAGCGTAAGGGCCATAGGTTGTCCACCAAAGAAAATTATTGATATTTTAAAATTTCATTGATTTTGGAGTATATATTAGTGGATTTGGGGCAATTAAAGCCTGAGATGAATTTGTGGAGCTGTGATTCATAGATTCACCAACTGACTATACCTACAGTTTGTGTCTTAAAAAGGACCAGCCTTGTGCCCTCAGCATACCTGAAATGAGCTTGTGCTTGAATTAACTTACTAAAATTGAAGTAATAATTTTCATGTGATATTAGGAGCATTTAGTTTCCATTTAACTTTAGGCTATGGGTCAAATAATCCCCTCTTGGTATCTATTCTTCTGAATCAAGAAATACAAGGCCAGTTATTACTAATGCCAAATGGTTCCCAAACTCACAAAACTCAAAAGCAGAAACTTACCTAGAAGTTACACCATTGTTATATTGAGGGAGGAGTCAGATGTCCAAAGTGACTGTCAACAATATTAAAATGGAAGGCAGGGCTGAGTGAGCAAAGCCCCACCTCTTTTGACATCATTGATTACCCCTGAATGGGAGACACCATTGTGGTAACTATATGGTACCTCAATATCTCCTGGAAATGTATTAGTTCCTGGTTTAGGGAAAGGACAACCAAGGGGACAATATAATCAAAGTTTATAAAATTAGGTGTGGTATGCAGAAGGTTTTCTTTCTCCTTCAGAACATGGATTGGAAGGAGATTTGGAAAAGAGGCTAGAAAGCACACAGCTCACAATTGAATTGTGGAAATTATTATCACAAGACATGCTGATGGCCATTACATCAGAAGGGTTTTAAAGGGAAATGGATAAATTCATGGACAACAGAATGATGAGAAGACGTATTAGGGCACGATGCTGTCTCCAAATATCAGTCATAGAGGAACAAAAGCTATGGAGGGTGCATCTCCTCCCAAGCATTGCAGAGGCAACTGCCTTTCGGCTCTTAGAAACAAAATGCATTTTGGGCCTTGGCTTGATTCAGTGAAGCCGTTCTAATGTTCTCATTCATAATGTTATCAGCTGAAGCAGACAGCTGAGTCTTGTAAATTTTATCCAACACCAAAATAAACAAACAATCTAGGAAACTTAAAGAGTCAGGAGAAGATCCAAAGAAATCGAAGGGATTGGTCAACTGAACATTCAAATGATCCATATCAGAGCCCAGTTTCATAATTTTGAGACTCACATCATTTGATGAATCAGATAATCTGTGAGACATTCATGGTCTAATGGAAGTATAGCCTGTCCCAATTGTGCCAATATAAAAATTACATATTTCCTAAACATAATTCCTAATATAATTAATCAAACATGGAAATAAAATAAAAGCAGCCAAAGTGAATCCAAATGGTTTAAAGTTTACAGAAAAGTGTTTAAATTACATTTTCATATTTTGAATGACTTAAAGTCTTGCATATAAAAGAATCACCAATATCTATTTTGGAAAGGTTTATAGGGAGATCTGACTCTTTCCTATATGCATTTGTGCTGAGTGTTCCATTATGTGGCTTGTTCAAGTTTCACTATCAAAATTCCTTCTTCCTCCAGAATGCAGAGAACCTGATCCCTAAAGTAACCTGCCCTTCAAAGAAACATTGAGGAATGTTAAAATTTTAAATACTGTAGCTCTGATTAGAGGATTTCTGTTCATTTTAGTAAAAAGGCATGTGCTAGGCACATCTTCCTAGTTTAGATGGCTGCAGATCAAGGCCTATAAACAAATACCTGTCCAAGTATATACATGTGTTGGTAAGATCATTAATTGGTCTAAAGTTCACTGTTCCTAAAAGGGGCTTTTGGGGTAAGCAACCTGAACTTACCTCCTTGCTCATCCAACATAACCAAGGTCCTGATACCAGCATCCTTGCTCTATATTCCAGTGAGAATAACAAGATGAAACAAAGAGACATAGAGATAGAGAAATAAATAAATTAGTGAAAGAACTAATAGTCAAGCTCAAATCAAAGTTAAACAGTGAAGAAAGGCAATAAGAAGGAGTAAAGGCTACAGTCATAAGTACTGAAGAAACAATGCAACAGATATCACATCAGTACTACCAAACTAGGAGAGCCTTCCCTATCTTGATCGATGGGGATACTCACTGGTCTTCTGAGAATTGTAGTCCCTATAGTGGAACTATTGGAGGATAATTGTGTAGTTTAAATAATGACGTGGCTGGTTAAAAACAAAATAAGTGTTGCTATTTGGAGGACATCAGATCAGAATGATTCACCTTGGAACTCATGGCAACACCAGATAATTTCAGAAGGAAGAAGAAGTCATTAGAAAATGATGGCTCAGTTTTGGTTCTGCAAAAGTTAGGAACTTATTGTTCCAAAATTGTTATTATTATTTGCTCTAATTTGTTTTTTTTAATAATTGACAGTGGAGCTAGATCACAAATGTGCAAATGGCACCAATGTCCTATGAGTGCATTTAATAGAATATATATATATATATAAAGACAAAGGAAATGCTTTTAGTGCAGCTTGGCTCCGTGTGAAGGGACCAAGCTGCACTAAAAGCCTCCAACACAAGAACAGACTGTTGCCAGCCAATCAAAGCCACAAAACAGACAGAAGAAACCAGGAACACCAATCAATCAAACTCCAAGTCCAATGAACACAGGTCCAGGCTCCCAACCAATCAAAATGGACCAGCCTCAAATTTAAAAACAGGAGCTGTAAGACCCACATCCATACAGAAGCCTGATGATGGCAGATGAGATTCTGCTGAAACGTTGCTACAACTTTAACAGAACTACAATGACGTGGGATAATACCCGAAGGAAGCTAAACAGCACATATATATATATATATACTTTTGAATCATTTTTACAGTATTCTAATTACTTTCTGTGTGTGTGTGTGTTTGCACAGTTCATTTCTGCAAATGAATGGTGTTATTATTAAACCAGGAAAAAAACACTGCTGCTCAACTCTCCTGAAGGATAACCTTCATTCATGGAATCTTTTCATTTCATGTGCTGATAAAAGGATTGAACGCCAATCTACTGACGAAACTGCTTTGGAATTACTGGTCAACTGATGAGTTTTGTTGCCTCAGTCTGGTCTCCAGGCAACTTGAACTCCGAGTAAATAGATGCTGTTCATTTTCTCTGTTCTATTACTATAGTTTATAGTTTTCTAAGGCTTTTCTAAGACAGTTAATTAAGTAATCTGCTTGGATGTCTGATCCCAATGACAATGCTGGAAGTTTGCATAGCTTTGCCACCATTCTCAAAGTATTTTTTTTTTCAAAATGATTTTGTTTGTTTGTTTATTTTCTATGCCACCTTTATTATTTTTACAAATAACTCAAGGTGGAGAACTTACCTAAAATGTCTTCCTTTTCCTATTTTCCCAACAACAACAACCCTGTGTCATGAGTAGGGCTGGCTCAAGGTCACCCCACTAGCTTTCCTGGCCAAGATGGGACTAGAATTCACAGACTCCCCCTTTCTAGCCTGGAGCTTCAACCACTAGACCAAACTGTCCCATGTGGAGAGCTAGCATGTAGAAATTATGTAGAAACCTTGCCCTCGGAAGTTGTGGGAGTGCCATCACTTGAGATTTTCAAGGAGAGATTGGACTGCCATTTGTCAAAAATGGAGTAGGGTCTCCCGCTTGGGCAGGGGGTTGGACTAGATGACCTATAAGGTCCCTAAATAAATTCTGATTATTTGTTATCTGTTATCTGTTAATTATGCATGTAATCTGTGTTGTGCTATGTAACAGAGCATTTCCAAATAAGTCAGAGAAAGAGCAGGCTTGCCCATTGGCCTCAGTCATACCAGTGTCACATGCAACATACCCTATTCATGATAAGTGCATGATGCTGGTCAGCTTGGGCAAGTTTTGGATGCTTTGCACAAGTGCAACTCAAGACCATTGTATCCAAGTTCCACACTATGGTATGCAAAGTACAGGTAGTCCTTGACTTACAACAGTACATTGAGTGACTGTTCAAAGTTACAACGGTACTGAAAAAGCGACTTAGGACCATTTTTCATACTTACAACCTTTGTAGCATCCCCACAATCATGTAATCAAAATTCAGATGCTTGGCAACTGGGTTCAACCCTAACCCAAGGCCATGTGATCCTCTTTTGCAATCTTTTGACAAGCCAAGTCAATGGGGAAGGTAGATTCACTGAACCACCATGTTACCAACTTATCAACTGCAATGATTCACTTAACAACGGTGGCAAGAAAGGTCATAAAATGGGGCAAAATTCCCTGAACAAATCTTTGACTTAACAACAGAAATTTTGGGCTCAATTGTGGTCATAAGTCATTGACTACCTGTGTGATTTGTAGTGAAAAACAAGATCTAATTATATTTCCATTTTCTCTCCCCCATCCATTTCCTACCTTCATTTTTTTTCCCTTCCAATATTTTTTAAAATTCATTTTGAGTATTTTGCATAAGACTGATGGCCATCAGAGGGAACAGTGGGATGGATGTGTGTACATAAATGCCATTTTCAAGGTGATCTGGTTTTAATCATGTATCAAATGAACCACTGAAATTAGTGAGGGTTAAAGTAGCTAACTGAAATCCCATTGGTTTAAATCAGTGGTAGTCAACCTGGTCCCTACCATCCACTAGTGGGCGTTCCAGCTTGGATATGACAATATCCAATATATATGTATTGTCATATCCAAAAGATTTACATGGGATGCTCCTTATCAGAATCAGTCATGGTTTCACAGGGAGGCACATACATATAAAAACACCTAGATTTATGTTAGCAGTGTATGTATATACTCACCTAAAGAAAACATTTTTAAATAACCATTTTCTTTGTGTTTGGAAAAATCATTATGTAAATCTAACATAGATATGCTTTGTCATGTACCGAGAAGCCTCAGCTCCGGTTAGCCAGGAGGAAGAGTCAAGATAAATCATAATAGTCTTACCTCTTCGACAAGCTGCAGCATACGACGGGTGCTTTCAAGGGACTAATGCAGAAAAGAAACAAAAGAATATTAAGACGAACAAAATGTTTTCAATTATATATTGGTAAGACCAAGCACATTGGTCAAATACTCCATCCTACACAGATATTAACAATTTGTATCTATCTGGGCTCAGAAACATTTGCCATTGATAATAAATTCTGCTTTTTCGGGGATAGGATCTATGTTTTGGAACAAAGACCATCCATGTTATCATTTAGGAAGAATCTAGAAACTTATTTAGTACTCATGTTTTAATTTTAGGAATGTTTCTTTTTTATATCCTTTTATTATGCTTTTACGATCGTTTTTATTAGAAGCCATTAGAACCACTAAGGTTGAGGGCAGACAATACATTTCTTAAATACATAAAAAATGAGAAGATAAAATCAATAGTATTATGTTTATTTCCTGTTTGTAGAGAAGATCCAATTTATTATGTTTAAATTATATCTCCCCTGCAAGGAGTTTAGGATTTATTCTCAGAGCAACCGTGTAATATAGAGTAATCTAAGAATAATTGATCTAAGATTGCATAAACTATGATTGCTTCACATATGGCTGAATTTCAAAAATTATTCTTGGACAAATGTTAAGTATGAAAGTCAGAAAGAAACTCAAATCACATTTCTTCAATTTTGGGGAAAACACTGCATTATAACCTCATTTATTTATTTAAGAATCTATATCTCATCTTATTGATGGTGGATGGAGTTTATTTTGTTTATACCTACTGCTATCCACAGATTCTCAGTAGCTAACAATAAACATGTGGCAATTGATAGTAAAAAATACAACAGAAGAACTATCAAGTGGTTAGCAGCACTGAGGGTTTGTCGAGAACACATGATTAATCCATCATAGCCATTTTATACAACTAATGTAGGAAACCCTTTTGCATTACTACTCTTTTGCATTTTAGTATTTAATGATTATGGGCCTCACAGTTTAAGAACTGATATGATAGTATAGCTAGGCCATGTGTAACAGACAGATTGGATGCCAAATTACGATTTTAACATAGATTTTATCTGTTATTTATTATTTTATTCTAGAATTTTGAACTGGATATTCCTTGAGTGTTTTTATTTGATCTGGTCTCTGGTCTTTGACTGTAATAAACTTGATTTGATTTGAATAGAAGAACAGCATAACATTCATAAGAAAGTTAACATGGTAAAATAAAGTTATACACTAATAACAATGATGTCATTTCATTTTCCAGATGCTCTCTGCACAATTCACTTTTTAAAATATACAGAAAACCAATTGTAGAAGGCAGTCTGATTTCTAGTAGAAAGCTATTCAGTTTTCTCACTTGAAATAATGTTCCAGGTACCAAATAATATTGTAGATGTTTACAGATAAATCAACAGCTAGCAGAAGCATAAGGAGAACTTTGCTGCATCAGATCAAAGGTCTCTTTAGTCTTTAATTTAATTTACGCTGTTAGATTCCTAGAGGAAGTTGATAAATATTAGTTTTCTGCATATAAATGTCTGATCTTTAGTAACACCTCCTATAAACATAATGAAACTTTTATTCTATTTGTCACTGCACAAAAGGCTATGTATGAATAATACCAAGGCATTCTTTTATCTTCAGTGAAACGTTGTGATCCAGTTATGGAACACAGATATGCCTTTTGGGCAGTATTCCTTTTGGATAGTATTCCTGCTAGAATTATTTTGCTATAATGAGCTTTTCCTTATAGGTCAAAGTGCCATCCACCACTCCAACTATACTAATGTTCTCCTTATTATCGTATATACTCGCATATAAGCCGATCTCGCAAATAAGCCGACCCTTAAAAAACTGCCCCAAAATGAGGCATTTTGCAAAAACTCGCATATAGAGAGAAAAATACAGAGGGAAAAGTCGGCAGGGCAAAAGTTGCGGCTCATGGTCCATCCAGGGAGAAAGGCTGCAAAGGGCCAGGCGAGGGCTGCAAAGGGCCAGGTGAGGGCTGCAGCAGCGACTTAGCGTGGCGGCTTCACGTGATGAGAGTCTTGGCGCTCATCGCGCGAAGGTGATAAGAGTCTTGGCGCTCATCACGTGAAGTCGGGCAGCGGCTTCACGTGATGAGAGTCTTGGCGCTCATTGCGCGAAGCCGCCACGCTAAGTCGCTGCTCCAGCAAATCAGATTTATGCGCATATAAGCTGACCCCCAAATTTTTTGGGGAAAAAAAAAGCCTTCTAAAGTCGGCTTATATGCGAGTATATATGGTATTTGTACTGAGGCAGATTAAGGAAAACAAGTGGAAGATTCCCCCAGGTTTGCTTCCTTCTCTTTCCTCCAAATATCCCCAGGTGAAGAACTTCCACCCACCACATTCCTTAATTGGAATAGAGTTCGATGAATAGAAAAGAAGGTACAAAAGAAATGTTAGATTTGTTGGCTTAGCCATCTGTCAAAAGCTTTCCCAGGCTTTGCCCAAACTCCCAATAACAACAGCAATAGCACTTATATATAGCTTCACAGTGCTTTCCAGCCCCCTCTAAGCAGCTTACAGAATCAGCCTATTGGCCCCAACAATCTGGGTCCTCATTTTACCAACCTCAGAAGGATGGAAGGCTGAGTCAACCTTGAACCAGGTGAGAATCAAACTGCTGGCAGTCGGCAGAATTATCCTGCAATACTGCATTCTAACTACTGTGCCAGCTCTACCCCGAAAGAGATAACAGGAATAAAGAGGGAATCAGCTCTGCCCATCAGGTTTTGGATCCCAAGGTATTGATCAGATGCCAGATCTGAAAGGGTTGTCTAAAAAAAGCCTGTGGTTGGCTCTTTCAGCTTCATCTGCCTTCTCTCCCACCCTAAGGATCAATTCAGAATTAGAAACTGAAGGCCCTTAACTACCCATTATGGGTAGTTAGGAGAATATATTATTTCACATTCCACCCTTCAACCATCAAAGCCCTATCAGTTGTTTCTTGGGCTATTTTCAAACAAGATCAGCACTTTTGGGAAAAAAGAATTAAAATCATGTTGAAATTAACCCAGCCAATTGATGATAAGTAGGAAAGGCCTGTTATTTGTTGGTTGGGCTTATGCTTCTTTCAAAAGGAGAGGCCAGCTTGGAGAAATAGGAAATGGGGAAGAGGTTGGATCTCTTTCCCCACTGCCCCATAGGACACTGTCCAAGGACTGCAGGGGCAAGAAAAAATGCCTAACGTGGCCAATAGTTAGTAAGCTGATCCCACCCTTTAGCCATACCCTGACTGAAACACCAACCTGGTGAAGCCTATCAGACTGCAGCAAGAATAAAACTGCTGCACATTTTTGCCAGTTTGAGGGGGAAAATGCAACTTTAGAGCTAAAAAGCCAAGGATGACCTAAGGCTGCCTAAAGTAAGAATGGCAGCAGTATGAGGGCGACATGGCAGAAAAACCAGGTGATCCAAGCATGTTCATTATTTTATCAGGTGCAACTGGGGAAATTCCTTTCATTGCCCTTTGGGAAGAGATTAGCTTTAATAAGGACGTTTCAAGTTGTCTATCGAGGTTCTCAGTCATCCAGGTCATGGTTGTCCCAAAGGTGCTTTTACAAGAGGCAGTTGGACTTTCTGGTTTTTCTTTGAAGACATTTCTCTTCTCATCCAAGAAGCTTCTTCAGATTTTTGGATGAGAAGCAAAAATGTCTTCAAAGAAAAACTGGAAAATCCAGTTGCCTCTTGTAAAAGCAACTTTGGGAAGTTTCAAGTTCTAACCCTTAGTCCAGTTCAAAGGCAACACATGAAAGGAAAGTAAACAAAGCAGTATCCTCAACCTCCTGTCTTTCAGAGGTGCTCAGTTCCTTGTATTGCACTTATTTTTCTGTCCTTTTCTTTACCTCATCAGTCATCTGATCAGCCCGCTGCTGCATTTCTTCTAGCTCATTGCGCATATCAGCATCTTCTGCCATTGTGGCTATGAGTGTGTGGCTCTCGCTTTGGGATCAGTCGGTTCCTTTGCAAGCCTAGAGTGGAGAAGTTTTTTAAATATATATATATAAGCATTGTTATCATCATCATCATTATCATCATCGTCATCATCATTATTTTGTGCCTTTCAGCCAGTGTGGACTCCTAGGTGCTGTTTAGTCAAGCCCCTGCGGTTTTCTTGGCAAGGTTTTCTTTGGAAGTGGTTTGCCATTGCCTTCTTCCTATGACTGAGGGAGAATGACTGTGTCAGGGCTCCGGCATCCACCCCCATTCAAATCATGAGTCTCTAGCCACATTTCTCAGAGTTTAAAAAAAAGATTTATTAGGAGTGAACATGCCGCCATTACCTGCATGCAGCTGACTCTAAGATACATCATTCATTTCACCCTTGACCCCGGTTTTCCCCCATCCCCTGGATGTATATTCTCGAATGGGATATATCCATAGCTGAGAGTCCTCAATCATGCTCTCCAGTAATAATCTTGCACGCCAGATGTTTGGCCGCTTAGCAATTATCTATGAAAGCATTTAAGGAATGCACTATTTCCCCCACTCCCTTTCTGCTGGCAACTCTAAAAGACCAGAGAAATATTTTTGGGTTGACAGACTGACCCAAGAACACCCAGCTGACTTTATGCCCATGGTGGGACTAGAACTCATGGTTTCCCAGTTTCTAGCCTGGTGCCTTAACCACTAGAGGCGGTCCTTGGTTTACGAGCACAATTGAGCCCAAAATTTCTGTTGTTTAGTGGCATATTTGTTAAGTGAGTTTTGCCTCATTCTACCAACTTTTTTTGGCCACAATTGTTAAGTGAATCATTGCAGTTGATAAGTTTGTGAGACAGTTGTTAGGTTAACCTTCCCCATTGACTTTGCTTGTCCAAAGGTTGCAAAAGTGGATTACGTGACTTTGGGAAATAAGCAACAGTCACCAAGCATCTTAATTTTGAATCACATGATCATGGGGATGCTACAAAGGTCGTAAGTGTGAAAAATGGTTATAAATCACTTTTTCAGTACTGTTGTAACTTTGAATGGTCATTAAATGAACTATGGTAATTGAAGGATTACTTGTATACTAAACTGGCTTTCTTAATAAAAGGAATACCCAACAATAAATTATGAAGACCAAAGCTTTGATGAATATACATAATGTAGTATTAGGGAGGAATAAATACTGAACTGAAGTTTTGCACATTGCAAACTAGATATCTATATATTACAACAAGTACTTGAAAAAACATCATCAGATTCGTGATCTCACCAAACAAATTGTTTCTGATTAGTTGTGCGTCAACACCTGGGTTTTTCAAAACTACCCTTATGGCTTTCCTCACAAAGCCATTTAAATGAGGCAGGCAATGTTTGTAAGTGAGAAAGCTCTCATCAATTGTTCCCAAGGTGATATTGTGCTATTCCTGGGCCATTAGTCATTCTCCTGAATAGGAACCCAAATGTATGTTTGGTGTGATCACGAAGCAGAACTGATTCATTTCTGTCTCATAAAAACACTGATCAAGTTTCATAAAGCAATAAGTCCAGGGAAAGAACCAATACTAGGCAAAAGTATCTGCATTAGTTTTGTCCCGAATCTCCCACATTACTATGGAACTGAAAAAAATGCTGAAATTATGTTCCTGGTAAGGAACTGAAAAATCACAGCCCCTCACCTATTCCAATTCCCCAGGTTCCGAATTCTGAGTGGAGATTAATCTCACAGTGAGATTGCATGGGGCAAGTTTTATTCTGTAAGAAAAGCAACATGTTGGAGAATGTGCTTCCAAATCAAAACTAGTTGCAAGAAAACAAAACTTTAGATTGTTCCAAGTATTCAAAATCTGATTTACTCCGAGAAGAAATCAGCCATCACTTCAAACTACACATTATCCCGCCTGCAAAGTCTCCCTCTCGCCTTTTTCTATTTCTTAAAAGCAATGGCAAGAGCAACAAAAAACCCCTCTGTGTCTTTCTAACTGTTGTCAAGGGAGAAGTTGTAATCCTGGATACTGTGGATTCTAGAAAGGGCTTCCTCTTAGATTTCTCAGAACCCATTATGCAACTAAATGCTTTTAACTGCAACCTTGACATTTCCCAAACAATGGATGTTTTTATGATGCATGCGCACACATTGGAAAAAAATTATCTCTTCCACCATAGGATGTTAGGTAATCAACACCACAAAATAGCATGTAAGCGTTTGAATCTTCCATAAATCTTCTGCAGGCAAGTTGACTGTTTGATTATGTGCTATCAAGT
Organism: Laticauda colubrina; assembly: GCA_015471245.1. Classification (NCBI taxonomy): domain Eukaryota; kingdom Metazoa; phylum Chordata; class Lepidosauria; order Squamata; family Elapidae; genus Laticauda; species Laticauda colubrina. The sequence goes on along the minus strand of BLBF01000025.1, from coordinate 5,791,340 downwards.
TATTTTCAATTTCCAGAGACTCTTTCAACTGATTTTCTCCATGATGATCTGTCTCCAACCTGGTCTTCCAACTGGGCATCCATCACATCCAACTGCTGCTGGTTATTCTCTTCTTCTCTTCCTTCCCATCTTTCCTGACATTAGAGCCTTCTGCAGAGAGTTGGGTCTTCGCAGAATGTGTCCAGAGTAGAATACTTTGAAGTCAACAAGACAGAGCAAAACACAGAAGACAAGAACACAAGGGGTCCCCAAATGTCTGAAGGACCTGCATGAAAAATACTTTTCTCATACCAGAGGGGAAGCATCCTTATCTGTGGCAATCAGAGGTGGCATTTGCCAGTTCTCCGAACTTCTCAAAATTTCCACTACTAGTTCTCCAGAACTGGTCAAAACCTGCTGAATACCACCTCTGGTAGTGATGCCTTTGAAATTTAGAGTTGGAGAAGACTCTTACCAGGGATCATCAAATAAATCAAAACAAATTCTCATCCCAGGCTCAGAAGATCAGGTTCAATTTTGGACCCATTATGTAAAAACCTAACTTTGTTGGAAAATCTCTAATACTGGGAAAAATGGAAGGAAAAAAGATATCTAACAGCAAGAAGGATGGAGTTGGTTACAGTAAAAATAGATGCACCATTAGAAAACCTGAAGGACAAACTTTGGCCAGGTTCCTCCTGGAGAAAGTCTATCATGTAGTTGCTAAGTGTCAACACCAACTTGATGACACTTCAATAGATGACACTATTATCCTCTCACAGGAAGAGTAGGAAATGATTGAAGTTTATGGGGACAAGAGAACTACCACAAAGATGACCTCATTTCTTGAATTGTAATGTGAAATATTACTGAAGCAGAAGAGAAATGGCTATTGGCATATAAAAATAACATTTTTTCTGTGTTGCTTGAAGGACTAGTCGAAAGGTCACTGGCTATCTGGAGGTGCCCTTTAGACAGGACCAACTGTTCATTAGGTATAAACATGTTTGATTTTTTTAAAATCAGAAATAATAAAATTATTGCCATGCCTTTGAATAAATATGTACTATGTTTCTCACATTATAAGGTCGGGCCTTATATTTTTTTGACCCCAGAAAAAACGGCTAGGCCGTCTTTTCAGGGGTGACTTAATTCCCCCCTTTGCATCCTCGGGTGGGCAGGTGGCGACATCTTGGGGTTTGGGAGACCTTTTCCTTCTCCCTTGCTGCCATGGTGTTAGAGGAACGCCGCGGCATTTGGCACAGCCACGTGCAGCCAGCCAGGGCTCCTCTCTGCAACTGGAGCCCTGAGGAGACACTTTGGCTTCAGACGCTCCCATCGCCAAGTTCCAAGGGAAAGCGCTCGCCTGAGAGGATCTCTCCCTCTCTCTCTCTCTCTCTCTCTCCCCGCAAGATCTGCGCTGGGGCTGAGGAAGAGGAGGCTGCAGCCAGTTCCTTCTGCTTGCTGAGAGGTAAGGAAGCCACGGCTTTGCACAGCAAGAGAAGCGCTGCTCGCCTGGGTGAGATTTGGGAACGAGGGACAGGAGGAGGCATGCACGCACCTGTGGCTCGCTTTCCCAGCTCTGCCCAGCCCGCACGGCTCTGGTGCAGCCCTGGCGGGATGAGCGAAGGGTCTGGCAGGGAGGCGCTCACTGCGCTGGGTGCCCCAGGCTAAGCTGACAGGCGGGCCTTCCTTCCCAGCAGTGAGCGCCTCCCCGCCGGACCCTCCACTCATCCCACCAGGGCCATGCCAGAGCCGTGAGGGCTGGGCAGAGCTGGGAAAACGAGCCGCAGGTGCGTGCATGCCTTCTCCTGCCCCTCGTTCCGAAAACTCACCTGGGGAGCAGCGCTTTGCTAGCTGTGCAAAGCCACGGCTTCCTTACCTCTCAGCAAGCAGAAGAAACTGGCTGCAGCCTCCTCCTCCTCAGCCACAGCGCAGACCTTGCGGGGAGAGAGAGAGCGGGAGAGATCCTCTCGGGTGAGCGCCTTCTCTCGGAACGTGGCGATGGGAGCGCCTGAAGCCAAGTGTCTCCTCAGGGCTCCGGTTGCAGGGAGGAGCCCTGATTGGCCGCACGTGGCTGCGCCAAACTCAACGGTGTTCCTCTAACACCACGGCACCAAGGGAGAAGGAAAAACAATGGTGGCAAAAGGTCTCCCGGTATGAAGTGCCCCACCAACGCAGGCAGCACCAAATCCAGGCATGCAAGTACTTCCTAAATACAAGCCCCCTCTGCCATTTCCCCCCCCCCCATTTCGCATGTTTAATATGGGCCTTAATTTGGGGGGAGGGGCTTAATTCAATTTTATTGATTTTAATTTCAATTTTCATTCAATTTTAAATTGAATGCCTATGAAAACATGGTGGGCTTCCTATTGGTGGAGGCCATATTGTTGGAGAAATACGGTACTTTTTTCCTGCTCTTCCATAAAAAGGAGACAAGAAACAGACAGACTTTGAACATCAGACCTATTCATAACCTACAGTTAGTGCAATTAATTAATTTAATGTGAATAGTAAAATTTAGTGTGTACTCTAAAATTTAGGGACTATGGTGTTATCCAGTAGATCTGTGATGACCCAGGGTGGGATACAAAACACAGTTTATTCCCTCACTTTGCTTCCAAGCTCCAAATATTCTTGAGGGAAGACAAGAAACTCCCACACAAACAGTTACACAAAGAAGGAAAAAAACAACACAAACCAGGCAAGATAAGGGCTGGAGGACGTCCACAGATAACACACACTGGGAAGGACGCCAAACTCAGAGACGAACCATAAACTAGAAATATTTCTGTGCTTTGTTTCCAGCACTCACCTATACTTATGTCTGTTCTCTTATTCAGTTGTCACAGCTGCAGCCCATGAAGAGGATCAAGACCCTCTCCTCCTGAGTAGACCACATCTGTCCCTTATCCTCTCTTCCGTACGTGCCCTAGGATGGAGAGAGGATGGGCCTGGGTTCTCCTCTTATTGCTCAGCCGGCCTCTGCCCTTCCCCAGCCTCCTCCACAACCTCCGGAACCACATTTCCATTCCCTGTTGGCTATTCCTCTCCTCCTCAGAGTCAGTCTCCACCAGGGGCATGACAAAATCTCATAATTAATCAGCAAAATTGACTTTATTATTATAAAACAAAACTTTTGTATTCCCTATTTCTCTGGACAAAAATGAAGAAAACATTAAAATCCTATGAAATATAATAAAGGTAAATGTTTCCCCTTCCAGTTGTATCTGCCTCTAGGGGGCAGCATATCTCTGTTTCTAAGCTGAGGGAGCCAGCGTTGTCCAAAAATGCTTTTGTGGACATGCAGCCAGCATGACTATGCTGAGGTGCACGGAACATTGTTGTATTCCCACAAAGTGGTACCTATTTTTCTACTCACATTTGCATACTTTCAAACTGTAGGTGGGCAGGAGCTGGGATATGTAACTGGAACTCATCCCATCTTGCAGCATTCGAGTGTCAAACCTGAGCTGTCAGTTTTCCAGCTGACAAATGCTGAGCTATCATGCTCCATATAATATGAATACTGTTATTTTTGTGGAGGGAGGGTCTACTAGAGCAAGAGTGCCAAGGGCCCATGCAAGTCATACTGAAGCCCTGTCTATATACTACCATCGTGATTGGGAAGTAAAGAAAAAGAAATATACAGGGTAACCCATTCAATTTCATTTTTCCAGTAACAGTTTATCCCGTAATTAGGAAGAAGGGAAGTAGAGAGGCATGGTGTAATCTAAATATGTAAAATTTACACAACACATACACACATACACACAAAATGTCAGTGTTGTGGTAAGCCGGCAACAGGTGTGGACGGCTGAGGAGAGTGAGGACTCAGATGAGGGGCCAGGACCATTAGGGAGTGCCTTCAGAGATTGTGGGGACTGGCAGCAGCGATGAGGAGGTTCCCAAAGAGCCTGTGCCAAGTGCTCATGCACACATGATTGCTCGGAGGAAAGAGCAACTGCAACAGCACAGGTGACTCAGGAGTAAGGCTGCAAGGTAATGGCCCCTCCTTCAAGAAAATAAAAGCCAGCTGTGAACGAATGTACTTTGCAGAAGGCAAAGACGTTTTGAAACTCTAGCCTCGTGGACATTCTAGTATCCTGAGTTTGTATTTGAAGATTCTTGTATTGCAAATTATTTCTTGTCTGTTATCTTTTGGCAAGTCTTGCACAGCTTGGCAAGGCTTGTGCTTATCACAGCTAATTATTTTGCAAAAGCATTACAAGGTTTCTGTTCTATTTGGATTGTGTTTGATTTGTTGGAAAAGGGCATGCTTCAGAACAGTCAGGCAGTTAAAGCTGGTGGAATAAACTCTTCTGAAAGCTTTGGGCCTCCACAATAAGTGAAATTTCACCTCAAGCATTATTTTCAGCTCTCTCTAATGTTTGGTTTCCCTTGCTGACAAGTCATTTCTGCAGGGGATAGGACTCCCCTTGTGAAGCATGTATCTATGCTAATTAAAAATGAACAAGCGGCAACGGCAAGGATTGTTGACGTCTAATAATTACTGCCCCACAAACATGGGGTGGGAGGGAGCAAGCTGGGATTAGCAATCAATTCAGTTGAAGTCTCTGATTCATTTATGTAACTAGTTCGTGATGGTTTCTCTCCCTCACATAAAAAAAAATCTGATATTTGCTGAGGAGGATAATTCTGAATACATAGATTTTAAAAGAATACAGAGGATTGTTTCATTATCTGGATCATTTGAGGTGGGAAAGGTTCTAATTCCATTTCATGTAAAAATGTAATATGAGCTCCAAAGCAAATACACTTCAGACTCCATGTACTCAAAATTGGAAAGTGTTACTGTGGGGAGAAAATGGGTTATTAAATGTTTGCTATGTAGTTTATGCTGAAACTCAAATATTCACAAGTGGTAAAAAAACATCTTTTCCAGGATAATAAAGTAGCGGTATTTATCAGCAAAAATCTGAAAAATTGTTGCACAAAAGCTTATTGAGTGGTGCTAGCCATTGTCTTGATCTGCAATCCAAGAATGATAGACAAGAGTTATGGTGCACAATTTATTTTTAACCTGGTTTGAGTGTTGAGAAACTACCATAAAGAAACACAACATTACAGTGCATTATTGAGTCTGCAAGTTTACTTTTAGAGTATGTCAAAAGTCTCTCTTTAAGATTGCAAATATATTACTAGTAAGTGAATTTAAGTAAGAATGGTTCCCATACCTACAACATATTACACTGTTGGAAGAAATGTCCATCTGGGTTCAGTTCCAAGTGGGGGAAAAGACACTGGAATCATAAAAGTTGCTTGGAAAGAAGGTTTATTGATGAACAGGATCACCTGCCTTGGAGATCTAGGGCTATTTTGGAAGAGATGCTAAGAGTCTCTGGGTTTTATACCTTCTCTGGCTTTAAACTTCCTGGGGTACAGGAAGACTGATTGGTTGCTATCAGAGGTCATGGCTAGCTTTGTAGGTTGTGTGCTAAGTTTGGCTGAATCTTGCTGGATAATTCAATGAAGGGAAATTAAAGGGTTCTGCCTGAAGGAGGTAGACCTTTGTTATCTGGAATAGATGAGCCCAGGCCTTAATGGTCCATTAACAAAGGTGGGTGGAAGGGGCTGAGTTTCTGCCTCTCTTTTAGGGGGAATATTCTGCCCTTTTAATATTTCCTAGAATATTTCATTTTTCTAGGAAAGGGGTGGGTGCTAACTTCCCACAACACGGAATGGTAAACATAACTACAGAGTCTGGCTTTTAGGGAGAGGGGAGAGCTAAATGCTTACAAATATTGTACATTAGGAAATGTATAAAAAGGCAGGGTCAAAAATTAATAGTTGTTATTATTACTTCATTCTTTTCTACTTTTTGCATATTTTTGTTAAATTTGCTTTGTCTATTTCTTGTTTCCTTTTATCAATAAACACAGATATTTTTACATACACACACACAAATAATGCAATGGAGATCTTAATATTAAGTAATTAGTTCAAGACTGAAACCATTATCATCTAAATAATACTTCGATGTGAATTGCAGTGGTTCTTTTTTATATTATATTCAGCTCTGGGTGAAAACTCAATTGATCTTATGCTTATAGTATTGGCATCCTAAATTGCAATTAATACTGATAATTCTGCATCCACAGCAAAAGAAGTTGAACAGGGCAATCATTCTCATTGTATAGACTACTTCATTTTACGCATTATATTTGAGTATCATCTTGCAGTTGAAAGCAATTTTTTTTCTGTTCTTCCAGCCTTCAGTTTTGAAGCATAATATTGAACCCTAGTAATCCTTCTTTGCCCAGTTTTAAGGCAAACATTATGCTCTGAACAGTCGTTGCTGTATTTATCATCATTACTGTCACTATTATTTTGTCCCAGTAATACCAATATTATTAATATTTTGCAATAAATGTAATATATTATTTTGTAATAGGGAAAGAAGTTTATTCTATTTTTCCCCTACAAAATTGCTAGAAACTTTGTAATAATTTCATAATAATTTAAGCACAAGATACTATTGTTTCAGTCAAATCAGAGAGATCCAGCAGGGAAAGACAGATAAATCAGCTGTTTTTCAGATCCATCTGATATCACCCCTTGACACAACTGGGCATGTCTGAACACATAGAATAGTAGGGGTGGAAAGAGTCCTGGTAGTCTTCGTGTTTAAAACTGAAGCACAGAAAACACAGGCATAGATTCATTCTCTCTGCTGTATGTAAAACTATTAATCAATGGAACGACTTGCCTCCAGAAGTTGTGGAGGTTTTTAAGAAGAGATTGAACAACCATTTGTCTGAAATGCTACAGAGTTTCCTGCCTGAGCAAGATCCCTCTCAATTCTGTTATTCTGTTGTTTTCTATTTACCCTCTGCCAAAATATTACATTGAAAAAAAAAAAGAATAGCACTGTTTTATCATAAAACCAATAGAACTATGCATCATGACTAAACAAAATAATGAATGTTGGTGACTAGTAGAGGCAAATGTGTCAGCAAAGAAGGAGGGAGGAAGAGAAGGAGCAAACAGCTTACTCCCTTTCTGTGCCTGGATAACTTGACTTGTGAAAAGCAAAAGAGTAGCTTTCCCTTCCAACCTCTTTCTGAAGCCTTTGGGAGTGCTAAAATGACATGCTAAATCTTTTGCATAACCAGTGCATATCTAGGATGTGGAGTCGGTCTTCTCAAGATGCTTCTACAATATTGCAATCCCTTGCATGAACAATTCAAGCAACCAGATTGTAATCAGGGAGCATAAAGAGAAGAATATACTGTATTATTTTCTGTCTTTGTTGAAAAAAAGAAATCTGAGGTTTTCTTTTCTTCTGAAATTATCTATCTATCTATCTATCTATCTATCTATCTATCTATCTATCTAT
>BLBF01000025.1:5750691-5783991 GCA_015471245.1 Laticauda colubrina | reverse complement strand
TATCTATCTATCTATCTATCTATCTATCTATCTATCTATCTATCTATCTATCTATCTATAATCTATCTATGATAGTCTCATGAGGTTGATCTCAAAAAGTCCAATGTAAGATTATGAAACAAATTGCCTTATGAAACTGTACTGGGAAAAGTAGTTTCTGAACAAACCAAATAATTCCAAAGGTAAGAAAACATTGCAAATACAACTAACCCAAAAAGTTTAATAGCCTAAAGAATCTTTAATAGCACTCACAAAATGGGAGACACTGTCAGTATGGTCCAAAAATGAAGGCAAAAAATGGCGAGTTATTTCTATATAAGGTTATTTAAAGTTAAGTCCCAAATAAACTACATCTACATGCTTTTGGTTAATCAACCTTCGGAGAAACAACAAAGACAATAATTTGACTGGAATGATTCTTGGATCCTAGGTCCTGCCCATTGTGTTGGCTACTATGCCAGTCTTGAAAAAGTATACAAAGGCTCACCTGGTTTTAAACATCACCATCCAACAGTAACAATAAAGAACATTTACAGATTCCTAGGAACATTCATTAAAGTATACAAATGATTCAATTAAGCTACATGACTATCCCTGGAGCAAGTCCATTCATCAATTTCAATGGCAAAATCATCAAAGCATTCACCCCAAACCATTCACTAGAGGCCATTCATGGAAGGTTCCTGCAATGTTGTAGATTTATCCTATCAAATAATTCGCCTTGCCAATTTCTAGCACTTGGCATCTGGGGTCTAAAGAGAAAATTATATTAGCTCCAAGACTTTTCAATAGACTGAAGCCAAGTGCAATGTTTACTTGCTCATTTCCTGAGAATAGTGCTTATTTGCTTCCATGGGTTTTAATTCTTGGTTATGGTGCATTCTATTCAGGAATCTTATTATCAAGTAGTTGCTCAAAGGATGCACTACAGGATATAATAACATTTGGCGTTACACATTCACGGGTCAGGCCATAAGCAGAGGATGTTTCAAACTTCCATTTCCAGCTCATGTTGTACTTCATATACAAACCCTGCCTCATGTAGCCAACCATTAAATCACAAACTGGCAGAGAAAGATTGATCCTTTATTAATGTAACACATAACCTTATTTCTCCTCCCTTCTGCACCTTAGCATAGATATGGATGCTGCTGTGGGGAAAGGGAGTAATCACATGATGAGCAGATTTGTGGAAACACACAGCAAAATCCTTCTGCTTTCCATACAGGAGAGTTGATTGATTTATTGATATCTTGATTTATTTTATTTACTTCCATTTGTATAGATGCCCATCTCATTTAGTGACTGGGCAGTATACATAAAAGTAATCAGGAGTGTATAAACTCCATTGAAAGCATCTATGTAAATTAAAAGAGAAACCAAGTGAAAAACCTAAATGGCAAAACAAAAACAAAAAAACACCAAGCAGAGAGAGTACATCCTTGCCAGGTTTTGCACAGTCACGATCAAAATTTGTCAGATGAAGACCTATGCCTCAAAGCAGCCTTAACGAGTATCTGATTAGTTAGTGGAGTTATCTGTATTATCATAATATTTGGACATATATTAATTTTTATCTCTCTTTGTAGGATTTTTTTAGATTGTTTTTATACATGTATCGGTTAAATTTTTTTTTAATAAACTTTTAAAATTATTAACTTTTAAAAGCTTTCAAATTAGCTTTTAAAATTATTAACCATTTGTATTCTAGATTTGTATTGGTTGAAATAGAGGGCGCATTCCCTTAACTATTATATAACCATTTCACTGGCTCTGCTCTGCCATGTTATCCTTAAACTAGCCGACAAAGGCATATTCACTTTATTTCTTTCAATGCTACATCTTGGGATTGTGAATACAGCAATTGGTACAAGAATCCATGTTAAAGTTTTAAAAGATCAGATGTTAGTGATAGACCAAGGTTTTGAATGAAAAGTCAATACTCTCAGGCCAAATGTCTTTCCTTCAGGACTCTCAGATTGTGACTGCAAATCTTAAGGCCCTGTCACACTGCCCAACGGATGCAAAATGGACACAACGGACAAGCAAAATGTTCCATCCATTGTTATCCGCTCTCAAAAGGGGCAAAAATTTATATAACCAGAGCGGATAACATGGACGCGGGGAGGATGCAGAGCAGATGGAAAACGGATGTGGAATGGAAGCCTAACGGATGGAAGTGGGTGAGAGCGGATGGCACATCCACAGGGCTTCCGGGGGGCCTCAGCAAAGTGGACGCGGAACGGAAAGAGCGGATGCAGAGCGGAAGCCTAGCAGATGCACAGCGGAAGCCGAACGGATGCCTGGCGTTAATTGCGCATGCGGGGGGGATGCATTGCGCAAGCCCCCCGGATATAAAGGGAAGCAGCTCGCATGTGGCCAGCATTTGGAGGAAAGACCTGCTGCAGGGTACATCGAGTCCTTGCCTGCCCTGCCTGCCTGCATGCCTGCCTGCAAGCCTTGCTGCCAGTCTTCCTGCCAGCCTGCCTCCAAGCCTCCTGGCCAGCCTCCCTGCCAGCCTTGCTGTCTGCCTGCCTGCCAGCCTTGCTGCCAGCCTCCCTTCCAGCCTCCCTGCCAGCCAGTCTGCCTTCCAGCCTTGGTGCCTGCCTACTTGCCAGCCTTGCTGCCTACCTGCCTGCCTGCCTTCCTGCCAGGCTTCCTGCCAGCCTTGGTGCCAGGCTTCCTGCAAGCCTTGGTGCCAGGCTTCCTGCAAGCCTTGGTGCCAGGCTTCCTGCCAGCCTTGGTGGCAGGCTTCCTGCCAGGCTTCCTGCCAGCCTTGGTGCCTGCCAGCCTCCCTGCCAGCCAGCAACCCCACAACCATGGGGAAGAAGCGAAAGTCTCAGCAACCTGCCGCCATCCCTGGCAAGAGGGACAGGGCCACCCTCCCGCCCCCTGTCCCTGACTTTGCTTCTGCTGAGGCTTGTGCTGAAGCTGCTCCTGGCAGTAGTGCTTCTGCTGCATACTCTGCTGAAGCTGCTGCTGGTCCTGCTCATCCTGCTCGTGCTCCTGGACTTGCTCATCCTGCTCGTGCTCCTGGACTTGCTCGTACTGCTCGTACTGCTCGTGCTCCTGGTCCTGCTCGTGCTCCTGGTCCTGTTGGTGCTGCTGGTGCTGGTGCTGCTGGTGCTGGTGCTGCTGGGGCTCCTGGTGATTACTCTGCTGCTGCTGATCCTGGTCCTGCTGATCCTGCTGCTTCTGCTGCTGCTGCTGCTGCTGATCCTGCTGCTGCTGCTGCTGCTGCTGCTGATGATGATGATGATGATTATAATCCTGCTGGTGATGATGATGATGATGATCCTGCTGGTGCTGCTGCTGCTGGTGGTGTGGAGGAGCAGCCCCTACCACCTGGGAGCCCCTCTGAGGGCCCATCTGGTCCTGGCAAAGGGAGGAAGAGGTGTATGCGGGGACGGGAGAGGAGGCAATACTTCATTGAGGAGGAACACGAGGATGAGGTACTGGAGTGGCTGAGAGAGAATGACTATCTGTGGCGGAAGGGACACTGGCCGTACAGGGACACCAAAAGGAAGCAGGCTGCTTGGAGAGAGAGGGCGGAGAGTATGGGTTACACTTCGGAGGTGCTCCTCGGCTGGTGGAAACATATGCACACCTGCACCTGAAGAAATCTGGCCAGGCCACAGTAAAGCTGACGGACAGAGAGACCTACATCATGGCCAGGTGCAGCTTCCTGGAGGTTGAGATCCGCCACTGAGGAGCACCAGGAGCCCCTCTGTCTACCCTCTCTCTCCGGCAGCCTGCTGAGAGCCAGTCCTCTTCCGGCCGAGAGTCAGTCCCTGTCTCCAGGCAGGTTTCTGTGGAGCGTGCCATGGCGTAGAACCCGTGGACAGCTGTTGTCACCATGGTGGAGCACGTGGAGGACTCCCTGGTGCGGTGGGAGAGAGGAGACATCGAGTCCACCACAGTCGTAGCCGCATCCACCACCACCCAGCTCCGCCTCCACAGAAAGGCAGAGAGCCAGACAGCAGGAGGGGCAGAGCCACACTGTCCTGCTGGAGATCAGGGACACCATCCGCACCAGTATAGATCTCCTCTCTCAGCTGGTCAGCACCGACTCCTCATCTTCCAACTGCAAGCCCTTCCTCACCTATGTCAACCAGACCCTCAAGAACATGGAGGAACCCCAGTACCAGGTGGTGAAGGACCGGATCACCGAGCTGCTTCACAACCCTCCAGACCCAGAGGAACCTGCTCCCACCCAGTCCAGGTCTGCTCTTCCACCCCAGGTGATGTCCCTCCCATACCAAGGCTTCCCACAGGCCCTCACCTACCAGGGCTACGGCTACCAGGAGGTCCAGCAGCACAGGCATCAGCCCTTCCCAGCCCAGGCATAGAGTCATCGGGTGACACCATTGCCACCAGTTCCACTGATGCCACCGATGCCACCCACGACAATGATGCCACTGACAGCGATGCCACCCACGCCAGTCCTCACCCAGCTGCAGAGCAGACAGCCCCACTACACTACTCCTTCGTCCACCCCACAGCCAAGCCCGGCCTCAGTACATCTCTCATCAGTACTGGGGCTGACACCCCATGGCATGGAGGCAGGACCTCTCAGCATCGTGGGTCTGAGCCAGCTGTCTGAGAGCTTCCTCAACACACCGTCCCCTGTTGTCCTCTCGGGGCCAGGCACCCCAATGACGATACAGACCAGCACTCCAGCACCACCCACCTCCACAGCACCTGGACCCTTCACCCCTGAGACTGGGCACACCTCCGAGTGACCAATAAGTGTGCCAGAGACTGGGTAGCTGGCTACCTGTAGAGTTTATTTGGACACTTGACTTGGGTCATTTTTGTTTTACAGCTTGTTGTTCAATAAAGTTTATCTTTGATTCATACACTTGCTTCATTTCTTTTTTTTAATAAAGTCTTGGTGGAAACTTTTAGAAATGGTTTAAGCCTTTGAATGCTTGTGGGATGGGTTAAAATAGCAGGGGAATGGGCAGGGATACCTGTGGGATGGGTAATAGCTGTGGGATGGGTAAGGATAGCAACACCTCCAAATACCTCACCCATGAAGAGAGGATCTTCAACTACAGGCTGTCCAGGGCAAGGCGGGTGGTGGAGAACGCCTTTGGCATCCTGGCCAACAGGTTCCAGGTACTTCTCACTACCATGCAGCATCGCCCAGAGACCATGAGGAGGATCATGGAAGCTTGCTGCATCCTACACAATCTCATGCGCACCCGCTACCCAGTCTTGCAGAACAGGCTCGTGGACCTCCAGCAAGGCAATGGGGACATGGAGCCTGGGGAATGGAGGCAAGGGCGAAACCTGATAGACATGCAAGGCCCCAACAGATGTGCAAGGCCCCAACAGAGCCTCACGTGAAGGGAAGAAGCAGCGCAACCTCCTGAAACACTGGTGCAACTCCCCAGCTGGAGCAGTCAAGTAGCAAGACAGGATGATAGATGCTTAATGGATGCTTCCTTCAGCCTGTCTCATCGCACGGATGAGATTGGGCCATGTATGTTGAGTGGTCCTACAATGAACAGGGCATTTAATAAAGAGTTGTGTTTATGTTGACATGTGTGGATGAATGATTACATTATTATTGATAATAAAGGGCCAAAGGTGTGGCACCTGGGAGGGTGGACCATACAGTCCCACTATGCTTGCACTGGAGGTTTATCTATCCCACAGCTATCTTAACCCATCCCAAAGTTATCCCCACCCATCCGACTGCTATCCTTACGCATCCCACAGCTATTACACATCCCACAGGTATCCCTGCCCATCCCACTGCTATCTTAACCCATCCCTCAAGCATGCAAAGGCTTAAACCATTTCTAAAAGTTTCCACCAAGACTTTATTAAAAAAAAGAAATGAAGCAAGTGTGTGAATCAAAGATAAACTTTATTGAACAACAAGCTGTAAAAAATGAGTCTATGGCACTCTTCTTGGTCGCTCAGTCTCAGGGGTGAAGGGTCCAGGTGCTGTGGAGGTGGCTGGTGCTGGAGTGCTTGTCATCAGCTCCTCCAGAAGCAGAAGCAGCAGAAGCCCCATCCCCAGAAGAACGAGCCAGTGCTGCAGAAGCCCCAGCAGAACCAGAGTGAGGGCCAGGGGGCGGGATGGTAGCCCTGTCCCTCTTGCCAGGGCTGGCAGCAGATGGTTGAGGCTTGCTGTGCTTCCGCATGGTTGTGGGGTTGCTGGCTGGCAGGGAGGCTGGCAGGAACCAAGGCTGGCAGGAAGGCTTGCAGGAAGGCAGGCACCAAGGCTGGCAGGCAGGCTGGCAGGCAGGCTGACAGGCAGGCAGGCATCAAGGCTGGCAGGCAGACATGAACCAAGGCTGGCAGGAAGGCTGGCAGGTAGACATGAACCAAGGCTGGCAGGAAGGAAGGCATCAAGGCTGGCAGGCAGATTGGCTGGCAGCAAGGCTGGCAGGCAGGCAAACAGCAAGGCTGGCAGGGAGGCTGGCAGGGAGGCTGGCAGGCAGGCAGACAGCAAGGCTGGCAGCAAGGCTTGCAGCAAGGCTGGCAGCAAGGCTTGCAGGTAGGCATGCAGGCAGGGCAGGCAAGGCTGTCAATCCGTCCTGCAGCAGGTCTTTCCTCTGAATGGTGACCTGCTTCCGAGCTGCTTCCCTTATATCCGCGGGGCTGACGCAATGCATCCTCCCCACATGCGCAATTAATGCTAGGCATCTGTTAGGCTTCCACTGTGCATCCGCTGTGTATCCGCTGTGCATCCGCTTCATCCGCTGTGCATCCGCTCTGCATCCGCTGTACCCGTTCCGTGTCCGTTTTGCTGAGGCCCCCCAGAAGCCCAGCGGATGTGCTATCCACTCCCATCCGCTTCCATCCGCTGGGCTTCCATTCCGCATCCGCTTTCCATCCCCTCTGCATCCTCCCCACATCCGTTCCTTTTCGTGTTATCCGCTCCAGTTATGCAAATTTTTGCCCCTTTTGAGAGCGTATAACAACGGATGGAACATTTTTCTCATCCGTTGTGTCCTTTTTACTAATGTTTTGCATCCCTTGGGCAGTGTGACAGGGCCTTTAGAAGATGGATGCCGATGATGTCTTCTACCATTATAAGCCAGGTAACAATTTTTGCTACGTAAAGCAATAAGAATATCTGCCAAGTTGCACCCTCCACTGTTTCAGATGTTGTAAATTGCAGAAGACTGAATGACAGAACACATCAATTTTCCTTGGTTAAAAATGGCTGCTACCATTGGGTTATTTGTTTCTCAGAACTGTTTCCTCCTCCCGGAGATTCCTGGAACCAGACAATTCATTACAGAATTCAAAAAAAGCTTTATTTTTTTGTTTGGAGGTCATGTAGACCTTGCATGAAGAAATTCCCTGATAAATTATCCATGGTAATCTTTTGGAGCTTTACTGCTATTTTCTGCAAATAATACCGGGGTGGATACCTTGGCATTCTCATTCTGATCAACCTGAGGTGCCATCGCAGGTAGCAGGGCAAAAAGATGTAAGGTAGAAAATGTACTATGCATGTCCTAGTTAGTTTCCCTAGTTAGTTTAGTGATGCTGAACGTTATTCCTTTGCCTACATTGTGGAAAATTTCAGCTGCGTAGCTAGTCAAGTTCTTTTGGGGTGGGGGGGGGCATGAAATGTTCCTTGCCTGAGGTTGCAAAGTGTCCACAGACTGGTGTTGCAGACACACCAGATCTGTGTCTGATTTAGCATGAGACATTTTTGCTTCTTTCCACTATAATTCCTGCTATAGCTGTAATTTTTCTTCTGACTTACAAAAAGCAGGGTTGCAGCTACCACAATTGGAGGATATTCTGGCCATACAGCTGTTTGGATAAGAATGAGAAAAGGCGATTTGGAGAATGCGCAGGTCCCGAGACTGCTGCTCTTGGCATTTCCTTCAATTAAAAACATATTTCTTTGGGATTGACTGGTAATCAATAGAGCCAAAAAATATACCCTTTAAAGCAATTAGGACAATAAAATGAATCTGGCAGTAGATACCAAGCCAGAAGATATCTCATTCTTATTAATCATTCTAAAGACATTTAAGCTGATGCCACCTTTATTTTTACTACTAATTGCAGATCTCCAAATGGATTTTACCTTTCTTTTTGATTTTTATTTTGCGGTACTGAAACTTATTTTATTGGGTCTTTCTTTTTCTAAAAGATTGATCAAATCAAGGCTGATTTCCACAATTTCTATCCTAATTAACTCAAAATTTAGGAATCTTCTCAGTATTGAAAAAAGACTGTTTCTGGGTTTGTTTCTTTTATAATAATGATGCACATGAAAAATTATGCAGCACAGGTTGACCTATATGGCAGGGCTGTTGGTAGAATCAGGAAAATATGTGAAATCTTGTGAAGAGCAACACAAATCCAAATTATTTCAAATAACTAAGGTGCTGCCAAAGCCCAGGCTTTCTAGGAATAGATGGGTAAATGAGAGGCACATTTCAGAATGAAATCCTTCTTTGATTCATCTTTTATTGTTCTGCCTAAGGCTAAGAGTTGACACTAGTGACTAAAATTAGGCAGGCTTTTATATTTAACTGAGATGCTGCAAAATTGCTGCAATTTTTAATAGCACAAAATTGTAAAGATTTCAGATAACGAACTGTCTTGCAGGGGCATCTGCATCAAGCTAACATTTTCATCAAAATGATGATGTGTGCATTGTGACGACACAAAGCAACTTCTGAACTTGGACGTAAAATCACAATGAAACGCATAAGGGGCAGAGTTTGCAACCTGTTACTCAGTGCCCCCCCCCCAGTGGACACTTAGGCTCACTTGATTGATGCAAAATGCCCTTACGCACATCCCTCTCATTGCACAGGTTCCTTTATTAGGAATCAGATCTGAGAGAAAACTGTTTTATTATGGTAAGACTGATAGCAGAACATGTCATCACGAGCTAGGGTCCCAGTGTGCAGCTGTTGATTTCCCTCTGATTCTCCTCCACAACCTATTGGAGGGGTAGGACCAGTGGTGGGATTCAAAATTTTTTACTACCGGTTCTGTGGGCGTGGGTTGGTGGGCATGACATGGCTTGGTGAGCATGGCAGGGGAAGGATACTCTGAAATCCCCATTCCCTCCCCACCCCACTAACCTGCTTTCCAGCTCTGTTCTCCTGTGCAGGGCAACAAAAGAAGACCAGCCAACCAGCTGGGACTTGGGAGGCCGAGAATAGATGGGGGAGGGGCCAGTCAGAGGTGGTATTTGCCAGTTTCCGAACTATTCAAAATTTCCACTATCAGTTCTTCAGAACTGATCAGAACCTGCTGAATACCACCTCTGGGTAGGACTTTACTTACAGGTACATGATATCCCCCAGCCACCTCTCTTTTTCCTGTCATGACATTGCCTTCATTTTGCTTCAAGCCTAAACCTGAGGCAAAATTGTCGTTAGCAATCCTACTGTTAAAGAAGCACTTTTGCTCTTGGTTAACAATAGGATACACTTCACCCATCGCCATGCCACAGATGTTGTCAGGTGACTCTAAGGGGTGGGATCAGTGGTGGGATTATCAGCAGTAATGGAGGTGGGGGGATACACTGCTTCATGAAACAGCAGAAAAAGAAGACAAGACAAATGTCTTCCCAATCTCTACTTAAAAACTTTCGGTATTGGAGCACCTGCAACTTCTTGAGGCAAGCTGTTCCACTGATTAATTGTTCACAGTGTCAGAAAATTTGTCCTTTGTTGTAGATTGCTTCTCTCCTTGGTTAGTTTTCATCTGTGGCTTCTTGTCCTGCCTTCAGGTGCTTTGGAGAAAAGGTTGATCCCCTCTTCTTTGTGGCAGCCCCTCAAATATTGAAAGGCTGCTACCTATTATGTCACTCTGAGTCCTTCTTTTAATTAAACTAGACTTACCTAGTTCCAGCAACCATTCTTTATGTTTTAGCCTCCAGTTCCCTAATCCTCTTGGTTGCTCTTCTCTGCACTATTTCCAGAGTCTTAACATCTTGTTTATATTGTGGTGATCAAAACAGGGTGCAGTATTATAAGTGTGGCCTTACCAAGGCATCATAAAGTGATATTAAGAGAGACATGAACTTCTATCACCAGCCCTTGCTACCCTAACCTCAATATCTGTTAGCTGTCATTCAGATTGCTTTTAAATGTGGGTTTGTTTGAGTAGAAAGGTGGTTTACACTCAGGGGTGGGATTCTACCAGTTCGCATCTATTCGCTAGCACTGGTTGTTAACATTCTAAGCAGTTCAGAGATCTGGTTGTTAGAAGAAATTATTGGCCTAATCCTGTAAGGAAGGCAGGAAGGAAACATTCTGGTGTTGCTTACAGATACTGCCTCTCCGTTAAACCTTATTATATTCTTGACAGGACTAGACTTCCTGTCTCTGGAGGTTTTTTTCCTCCTTTGCTGGTACTTTGCTTGTGTGGAGTGATCATACAAAGTTACAATGGCACTGAAAAAAGTGACTTATGACCATTTTTCACACTTACGACTGTTGCAGCATCCCCACAATCATGAGAGGCCAGGGGAGGAGATGCATGCCTCAATGTGAATGATATTGAATTGGCCACACCCAGCCAATAATATGACCACCAAGCCTTGCCCACCAACTTAGCCACACCCACAGAACTGGTTGTTAAAAAATTTGAATCCCACTCCTGTTTGCACTCCTTCACCACCCAGGACTGTCAGGAGATCTGGGATGGAAGAGCCTCCCCTCTATATGTCACGTTTCCCAGATTAGGCAGATGATCTCCAGGCTGGGAGAGAAATTGAAGGAGAAATGAGAAACCAGTAGATCCAGCTTGAGACAAAAGCATTGCCAAGCATAGTCTGTTCTGTTTATAGGGAAGAGAGACAAACTTGCCGATCAGGAAACAAACACACCATCCTCCAACTGCAAGGAGGAATAGATGGAGCGGTGGGAAAAACTCTGAGGAAGAAATCCAGGTGTCATTGATGTTCTGAGAAGTGCTATTTTTATTTCCCATGATATTCTGAAGTATCAAGATAATGTCAGCAATTAAAACAGCTACTTGTTTCAGCTACTTGGCAGTACTCAGAAATCCCTGTCCTGTTGGTTGATAGATACTGATAGCTAGGGGTGGGATTCAAATATTTTAACAACCGGTTCTGTGGGCATGGCTAAGTTGGTGGGTGGTGCCTTGGTGGTCATGTTATTGGCTGGGTGTGGCCAACTCAATATCACTCACATCAAGGCACGCATCTCCTCGTCTGGCCTCTCATGATTGTGGGATGCTGCAACAGTCGTAAGTGTGAAAAATGGTCATAAGTCACTTTTTTTCAGTGCCATTGTAACTTTGAATGGTCACTCCACACAGAATACCAGCAAAGGAGGGGGAAAAAAAAGTCCAGAGAAGTTCCTGAGAAAGGAAGTCTAGTCCTGCCAAGAATGTAATAAGGGTTAATGGAGAAGCAGTTTCTGTAAGCAGCACCAGAATGTTTCCTTCCTGCCTTCCTTACAGGATTAGGCCAGTAATTTCTTCTCACAACCGGTTCTCCCAACTGCTTAGAATATTAACAACTGGTTCTAGCGAATAGGTGCAAACTGGTAGAATCCCACCACTGCTGATTTCACACAAATCTGCTGAAGGCTAACAATTCACAGGTATGTGTGTGTGCGTTTGTGCGTGTGCACGCAAAACCTGGAATTAACCCTGTCTGTGAGCAAATAAACTAATTCAAATACAAAGAAACAACCCACCATGCTTCAACATGCTTTCATCTTTCAAGTTGAGATGTTCCTATTTACATAGTTAAAAATCCAAAGTAGAGAAAACTGAGTTGCATTAGACTCAAGGCATTAGAGCTCCATTTGAAGGACTCGTGTAGTATTAATAGAAATAGAAACAACCACCAGAGTCTCAGGGCCATGACTCAGGCTATCTGGGAAGGGAAACAAAAGACCCCAGCTTGAGTCACACAACTTTTGGAGTCAGGCTGACCACAGTTCCTCTGCTGAGACAGCTGAGCTCCAGCTGCGTCACCAAGCTGCTGTGAAGAGGATGAAGATTTGACAAATCCTAACAGCTATTACATTGCTATAGGGAGAACATTTTCCAAAAGTAGGTTGTGTTTCCGGAGTGGCTTGACTAAGACAAAAGCTGCATTTGACATTGGCTTCAGTAAACACAGCAGGAAGCCAGGCACTGCTACTGATGACTATGCAAAGAATGGTGTAGAAAGGATTTCTCCAGGTGGCAAAGAGGCACCTTCTGCCTCTTGTTGTCACCCGGTGAGACCTACAGGTAATCTGATTGCTCTGAGTTTCTGAGCAAACAATATCCTTCTGGTACCCCCCTCTGGTGTGCCCGGAGGGAGGCAGCCTGTCCTCAAACCGAGTGGCATAAATTGCACATCAGCGGATCATCTTTTTGTAGGGCTCTTTTAGCCCCATCAGACTGCTCTACTCCAGACTCATGGGGCAAATCTCAGAGCAGGCATCCTCCCTTTATTTTCTCATTACTGACAACAGAAGTGCATTTGAGAGGAAGGCAATGCCCTTCTGGTGTCATTTCAGAAGATCCCCATAATAATACGTTAGTCTCTGTTTTTTGCCAGTTGATTGACCTGTTCGGGAAGCAGTCACACAGAAATTCAAGGAGCATCCAAAGAGTAGGCATGCTTATTCCTAACAACTCCAACCCTCCACATGCAGCACAGCCTAGCTTCTTCCATGTCCTCTTCTGCCTCCGCTGAAATTACAGTCAGAATAACCAGAGTTGGAAGGAACCTTGGAGGTCTTCTAGTCCAACTCCCTCAAGGGAGGCCCTAATACCATTTCGACAAATGACTGTTCAATCTCTTCCTAAAACCCTACAGTGATGGAACACCCACAACTTCTGGAATCAAGCCATTCCACTGATTAGTGAAGGCAAGCTGTTCCATTGATTAATACGTGGAATTGATTAATGATCAATTATTATATTATAATATTAATAAATGTAATGGATTAATAACAAATGGTTGGAAAGTCTACATTCCATGGTAGCCTCTGCTTATATAAAACTCATAAACTCATGCTCTGCTTATGAACTTCTGGAAAGAAGTAAGTAGCATGTTACCCATGGACAAATAGATTTCCCAAAGTAACCAGCGATGGCATAAGAATACTAAACTGCAAATTGAGTAAAAGATAGAGAACAGCTACCCACTTTGATTGATTGCTACCCCACCCATTTTTCAAAAAGTGAGCTAATATTCTTGACAGACATGATATGGCCAAGAGATCAGATGTTAAGTAGGCAGAAATAGGACTGAAAGTAATAGCATTTATGGGGGCCAACATTAATCCATCAACATTTTCCTTTCAACTATTTTCTTCTTTTCAATCAATCTGTTCCCTTCTAGCTGGCTCTGTGTGACTAGTTTTTTGTAAACAAGCAAGCTCATTTTGCAAAAAATGCCTACATTTGAACAGGCCCTCAAATAGTTGGAATAACTTGCTAAAACCATGGTTTACAAACCAAACAAGCTGGCATTTACACATCATATGAAATCAAAACCAATTTAGGGTTTAGTAAAGTATGTGAGTCTTGGCTTATGAAAACACTTATGATCTCATAATCAATGATATTTAAGCAAGTTTTCTTTAATAAAGCATATTTTCTGAGATCATTCTATCAATTTCTTTGTTAAATTTCTACATCCCCCATCTCATCAACAGCTGTAACCAGCATGGCCATGCATGGCTTTGTAATCCAAAACACAAAGAGACTACTAAATTGTTTTTTCCTGCTTTAGTTCAAAAGTGGTACAACTCTGCTTAAAAATGTAAAGTCCATTAATTCCAACGGAAAATATTATCATGTCGAGGCACTTTGAACTGTAGTTCTCTCTCTCTCTAGAATTCAACTTGATGGTTTCATCTTCTCATAGGAATAGCAATGTGATCCATCGTATGAGATTATTGTACATTCATGTTGAAAGGTGGAAAAATAAGTGCAGTGAAGTTTACCTTTCCAATACAAATGAATCATAAATGAGCAGTTTTCAATAAACCTCCCTTGAATTGTCAAGTTCCAAAAGATCTTTCTCTCTACACTGTTAAATCAGACCTGGGCAGCCCAGGCTTTCAACCATAGAAATTCTCTACTCTACTTTCTATTTTCTACTTTCAGCCATAGAAATTCACTGAGTTAATGTAAGCTACCTTCCCTTCCTCAGTCTAACCTACTTCAGGAGTTCAGTGGGGAAAACCCCATGAATGCTCTTTGTCCTCCTGGAGAAAAGGCAAGATATGAATTATCATTATCTATTAATGTATAACTACAACATAGAATGTCCCTGACTTAGAATTTGCATGAATTGCTATAGCAGCTTATATCGCAAAACCCAGGTTCTATAAGAAGTCCATACAATCTCTTAGTTCTTGTCAGTGATCAAACTATTTTGAGAAACTCCCCCCTCCCCCATTACATTTGGTTAGAATAAATTAAGAAATAAATGTTCCAGATACATTGGGTCCAAGTTTGGAAATACATTTTCAATGTCATATAGTGAGGTCATTCCATCCAGACATATGGGATATATCTGAAGATTGTAAATGCCTAATTCATAACCATTTTTATATTCAAGCTAATCTATGGGACATTGATACCTGGATACCTAAGGGCCCTTAGAAAATCTTACAATATACTGTGGCAAGTAATGGGTTCATAACTAAACAGCTAATATTATAGGTAAAATTGGAAAGTTGATTTTAACTTCCCATAGTAAATTTCATTTCTCTGTGTTGTTGCCAAGCTGATACGTTAGGTTTTGCAGAAATGCAAGAAAGAGCAAAGTTTGCTCAGCGGTTATTTGATTTATTTTTCTAATCAAACCCAAAGACCTGCAAGATCAACACTGTGAAATGATGTGATATAAAGGTTAAGAAAATAAAGGATTGAATTGAGGATAATTCAAATGAGGGAATCAATGCTAAGCGTTACTTCTCGGGTGACAGAGGGACATGGATTCTTTAGTAGCTCTGTAACAGTCAATGAAAATTAAGACCCTGGAGCCAGCTATTCCTAACACTGGACCACATCTTCTGTATATCCTGGTAAAGTGAGGCACGGAACATTCGTGCTTTGAGAGCATTTGAAAAAGCTGTAAAAGGGATTGTGATTTTGTGAATAAATCTGTTTTAAAGGTTTAATTATATGTTTTGGTTATTAAAAGCCCAGCTTGAAATAAAGAATGCAAATGTGTTTTTCTACTTGAATCATTTTTTAAATATATAAAACAGGATCTCACACAATGTTTACCTGTGAAAAAAATTGCATTGGAAGATGAATGCCGCTTTAAAGGTGGAATAGGGGAGAGAGTAAATTGCCTTAACAGTGGCCTGGCAATGAGATGAAGGCCATGCCATGAGGACTTGTCCTCTGAAAACATTGCACAGGATGTCATCATGCTGCTGTTAGTGGGAAATGAGGATAAGTCTGAATGCGTGAATGCCTTGGCCTTTCCTAACAGGATACACATTAGGAGATTCAAGACATCAAGATTGGGAGAGCTGGGTTCACATGACCTGGCTGGAAAAATCATCCTGAGGAAGAACAGGATGATAAGGTGATTAGACTGTCATGAATAGGGGGTCCCAGCCGTAGCAACAGAATCTCCTACTCCTGGCCCTTGTGACTCAGATCTTGAACTGGAGGCTCATCCACCCAACCCATGGGAACATTGCCAGCTCTGTGTGAAAAGACAGAAAGCGGGGAAATTGAGGAGTGCTCAGCTGTGCAGAAGGACATGACACAAGCAGCAATGCTTGGGAGAACCCTGATGCCACTAGAGTGCCAGCTGGTGACTGAACACTTCCTGGTATTTAAAGCCGCACCTAAATATGCCAGAACAACTTTCTATATTAGTCTAATTTTGTAGGCCGTGCCCTTTGCTTGAAACCACTCTGTAAGTAGCTCTTCATATCCTCTAGCTTTTACTATTTTTGTTAGAAACCTCAACCTTTAGTTTAATCACAATGAACACTCCTGTGCTTCATGAATGTTGGCTAAGTCCCTTGAACTAGGACCGTAGCTATGATTCTGACTTGGCTTGCTAGAACCACAGTCCTAAAATTGCTGATTGACTGATTCAGCCTGAACAGGACAAAACAACCATGCTTGATTCTCCCTCAGAATCTTTATATTATGCAGGCCTTCATTTTACACAGAAACATATATACAGGACCAGCCATTTTGGATTGCAGTTATCATGTGGCTAATTTCCATATGTACAATAGTTTCACAGATACATCCATTTGTATAGAGTTTTAGAAAGAATGTTGAAAAAAATAATACTCTTGATTTCTCCTTTGGCATTTTTCTCTGCAGCAAAAGAGCTCTGTCATGTTATAATATAAGAAAAGAGAGAAGCTAGAACCTCAGTTGCAGATAAAACAACTTTATTAACTTCATTGTAATAGTATAAACATCACTGACAATAGCGGAATTTGTGTCAACTGTGCATTTAATGCTAAAAATCCAGAAACATTGCCTGGGCTATGCTCTGATACAAACTAACAGAGGCTTGTAGTATAATATGAATTTCTGAGTCCTCATTACACAGGTTGGGGTGGGTGAGTGGATAAATAGAATCTGTGGTCTCATTTGATAATGTAAGATTGAAAATTATTTTGAAGCTGTTACATAATATTTAATGTTAGCCTTGAGGGGTCCTTGGTGCTCTCTGAGCTTGCTTTTTTTCCTACAGATGTTTCATTGCTTAAAGGCCCTGTCCCACTGCACTTACGGATGCAAAGAGGATGTAAAACATTAAAAAAAGCTTGCCATCCATTGGAAAATGCTATGCATCTGTTGTGTACTCATTGCATACGTGTTTTATACGCTCTATCCCTCAAGCATCCATCCACTGAGATTTCATCCGCACAAGAAGTTTTGAGCTGCACAAAACTTTGTGAACAGATGAACTTTCTGCCATGTACGATGTAAATCCGTGACATCCGAGCAACAAACATTCTATGTCCGTTTATCATCCGTTAAACGTCCGCTGTATCCTCTCTGCATCCTCTGGGCATCCCCTCAACTCACATCCGCTGCAGCTGAAAACGGAAAGAGGGAGGAAACAAAAGGTACACGGAACATCTACACAGCGGTTAGTAGCAAAGAAATAGAGAGGATTCGCAGGAAAGAAAGGGGATGCCGCGCGGATGTATATCGGTTTGCATCCGATATACATCCGCGCAGCATCCCCTTTCTTTCCTTTAGACGTACATGATGCATCCGCTTCATCCGCTATGCGTCTGCTTCAAAATTATCCCCCGGAACCCCTTCGGAGGTGTCATCCGCTTCCATCCACTAGGCTTCCTATGAACATCTGTTTAACATCCCCGCTACATACTACCCACGTCCGTTCTTTTCTGTTCTTTTCCGTTCTGTTTATGCAAATTTTTGCCACTTTTTGGAGCGGATGACAACGGAGCCACCCCCAAAATTTTGCTTGTTCGCTGTGTCTTTTATGCATACGTTTTGCGTCCATCGGCCAGTGGGACCGGGTCTTTAGTTCAAGTAATGAAACATCTGCAGGAAAAACAAGCAAGCCCAGAGAGCACCAAGGACCCCTCATTTCAACCCTGACCTACAAATATTCTCCTTTATTAATGTTAGCCTTTCCCCTGCCCCCCCCTTTGCATGAATCTTATATGAACTTGCCATCTGCTGCATGATCTCTGTTTAGAAAATTATAAATATCAGGATAAAACATTGTTTTCTTAACATTGCTTAAGAAAAGAAAGGGAGATTGAAACCTTTCTCAGAAAACCAGAAACCTTTTTTAATTCAAAAGTTATGCAAGAGTAGGTCTTCTGTTGACACAAAACTTGGGTAGACTCCATGGATGGCAGCCATTTTGTACAGCTTTGCCTTACAGAAGAGTAGGAAATAGCTGTGCTGTATGTGTTCCAGACCGTGTTTCCATCATGGTTTTGAGGCTGAAACAAACTCAATTGCAGTCCCCCTATTCTAGGGACTCTGAGGTGTTAATTTGTGAAAAGTTGAGCTGTCATGTTTCAGCCTTTTTTTTCCCCAACAAAATTAGAGATTAGCCTAAGTCTGTGCATGCTCTTCTTTGTTACCTTTGGTAGCAATCTGAGTTATCAAGGCTGACTGTTATCAATCTGAGTTGTCAAGGCTGACTGCAGCCAAGATTAGGATATCTGTTGTCCTCCAGATATTGCCATGCTAGACCTATTGACTATGATAATGGGGTTGCTAGGAACTATAGTTCAACATTGGCAGGCTGAGGGGTGTCTCTGGGGCCAATTTAGACTCTGGCATACCAGAATATTTAGACCAGATCGGTCTTACTTTTAGACAGAGCAGGAATCCTAAATAAAACCTGCAGCTTCTAACATAGGGAAACAGGAAGTGGAGTTCTTAAAATATAAATAAATAAATAAATAATGGAGTAATTAAGACTATGCTACCTACCCAACTACAGAGAAGGCTGATTTGTTTTCCTTCCTTCTTTCTAGATTATATGGCTCATCACTGTTTCCTGTCAACAGACATATTTCCAGCTTTTATTGATTCAGTGAAGTATAGAAATAGATAATCATTGATTCCATGTAGATATTCCAGAGAAGGTCAAAAAACTGAACTTGTAGAAGTTCACAAACAGAAGCAATTTTCCCCTGAACTCTTAACAGATGATGCTTCCCATAAAGACAATTGCATTTTTACTAATTATGGCATCTCCTTGGAGTAGGCATGAACCATTTTATCTTTAAAGTGCTTTGCAAATCTCCTGCAGTAGACATTTGTGGTTAGTTGAGTCTGCTCCCATCTAATCCATTAACTGAGAAAGGTCTGCCAAGAATTTCACAAAGGATACAAGCTATAATATTAAAGGTTTGTTGCAAAATGTATATCTTTGTGCTCTAAATGCTTATCAGATGATAAGAAAGATATTTCCGTCTGGAGAGCACCCAAAAATCGCAGTGGAAATATTGGCCTTCATCACAGAGACTGTATCTGACATAAAGCAATTTCCTATATATTTTTATAATGCCCACTGCTTTTGGTCATTTTTTCATCATTTCAAGTTAGCGGTGTGGCTATCTCACTCCCAGAAAGGGAATTAAAATATGTTTGACCAAGGTAGAAAAAATATCCAAGAAAGGACTGGGAAATCTGTGCCTCTCCACATGTTGTTGAACTATAACTCTTTTAATCTCTATTAACCATGAAAGTAAAAACCACTAAGAGTTGCTTGGAGTTGTTGCTATTAATATCAGAGGCCAAAATCATCTGGTGTCCTAGACTTTACCATACTTTTTTTTAAAATGTCAATAATTTTAAATTGTTAAATATGTTCTTCCTGCTTGAATGCTTATCTACAACACCTGTGGACATATAAAGCCTGCACAGATAGACAAGGCATGGACAAAGACAATCCTTTCCTCTCTTGTAGCTTTAGAAATGCTCATTCGAAGGTGTGGCTCCCCTCCCCCAATCATCGCAAAAGTACAGAGAAAACACTTGTTGACATGGGACAGTGTTTAATGTCATAAACCTGAATTTAATATTTGTTGGGCAAATGCAATGGCTTACCATAGATAAACAGAGGAAGTAGCAAAACCGGTCTGAAGTAAATTGTCTTAGTTTTGTTATTTAATTTAAAAAACAACTATATTTGAACATTTGCCAAGATGAAATTGTTTCAACATCCCATCGAGCACACTAATCCTGTCTCATAAACCCCCTTGTCACATTCGTTCTGATGTTTTATGCCAAGTCAGGTCAGAAGGCTGGTATGCTACTGTGATGTTCTGACAGAGCGCTTTGGATTTCGAATGGCATGCCCTGTGGATGGCAATATTTATGGCTTTGTTCACAAGCCTCCTTCTCTGATAAGGCTTCAACTGAGCAGTTAGACAATGGTTGCTCAGAGCACAGGGTGTTTTTTTACAGGCATCAGGGCGGGTGCACCTGTGCTAAAAACTAATATAATAAATGCTCATTTACCGATAACCGGATTTTAAGACTAGCATAGGAAAGTAAGGCCAATTGCTTTAATGGGGAAAAAATAATGATAAAACTCAAATACTGACTTCTCAGAGAGATGATCACATACTACTTTATCAGTTCTGGAAAGATTATATGTTATGCTAAGAATAACTCTTCTTTTAATAAATGTTGAGATGTATTGTTCTGGACTATTATCTTGTATTCTTGTTTCTTCTTGCCTTACATAATATTAAAAATGAAAAAAAGAATGATAATACCGGGGGGGGGGGGGGAAGCGGTATGGGAGAGTAGTAAGTTACATAACTATCTCATTGTCTTAGTAGGACAAATTCCTAGGGAGAAAAAATACTGGATGCTACTGTTGAACTTGTAGACTATCTAGGAAGAACCAGATTAGTAAAATGATGAAAAGGCACTTTTTTTGCATTAAAAGCACACCATCAAACTTTAGACGTAGAAGGAATCAGAAAGTATTCCGAGTTTCAGCCAGGCAGATGCGAAGAGTTCAATATCCTAAGAATAATCCACATGCATACTACTCATCAATGGGACAACTCCTCACTCTATCACCCCAAATGCTTGCTGGAATCATCACATTTTCAGCAGGTTTCTAAATATTAGGATGATAGAGCAGAGGTCCCCAACCACCGGGCCCCGGACCGGTACTGGTCCGTGGATCATTTTGTACTGGTCCTCAAAGAATGAATAATCGTGATTAAAATATATATAAAAATATGTTTTTAGTAAAGAAATAGTAAAGAAGCCCTTTACTATTGGGGAAGAATTGATTTTGCCAGTCCTTGAAAAAGTGTTTCTGCGTGAAACTGGTCCCTGGTACAAAAAAGGCTGGGGACCACTGTGATAGAGGGTGCCAACATTATATCAGGTGGGACATCATATGAAGGAGCTTTTGCACAAAATGCTCTCCTTGGAGCCTCTTTTTACATGAATTGGGGATCCTTAGCAAGTACTCTTTGCCATCATGTATTCAATGGGCAGTTTTTATTTGGCATTAAGCAGTCCTAACCAGACCCAAAGCCATATAAAGTAATAACAGGCAGTTTTAACTGCACTTGGAAACCAACTGGCAGCCAATGCAGTTTCCATAATATTGGTGCTTTATGTCTGTACTCTATAGTTCTTGTTTTTCCATTTTGAACTAGGTGCGATTTCTAGATGATATTCAGGGACAGTCCCTTGTAGAGTGCATTACAGTCATCTCACCAAACATTGGCAAGGATTTGAATGGCTATTGCCAGCACATTCGGTTCCAAAAATGATCACAAATCTCGCCAAATACCCTCCTGACATACAACTGCTTTCCTACTATTTATTGTTTATTTTTTATATCCTGCCTTTTTTTTTTATAAACCACACAAGGTGGTGAACATGTCCAGCACACCTTCCTCCTTCTATTTCCCCCACAAAAACAACCCTGTGAAGTGAATTGGGCTCCAATAACACCCAGCTGGTTTTCATAGCTAAAATGGAACTAGAACTCACAATCTCCTGGTTTCCTGTCTGATGCTTTAACTATTAGATCAGATTGGCTAATAGGGGCTGAGAGTCCAAAATCCTCAAATTATGTACCAGTTCTTTATTGGAGAGCACAAGCCAATCAAAAAACTAAGATTGGTATTATCTCATGCTCAGTCAGTCTCTGAATAGCTACTCCATCTTGCTATGGTTAAGTATCAGCCTATTTTTCCCATCTAGACTTTTGCAACTTCCAGACATCTTGTTAAACTTCTACTAGATTTTCCAATTGGTCTGTGGTAGAGATGCAGAGCTGACATCATCAGCATATTGGAGATAATGGGCCCAACTGTCAAGTAACATGTCAGTGGTTTCGTGTCATTGTTAAAGAAAATGTGGGAGAAAGCTGAGTGTGAAGAGTGAGAGAGAGCTTGTGGGAATGTGCAGATTAGGTACGGAGAAGCAGTACAGCCCACAAAAGCTGTGAAAAGAAAGCATTTAAAAGACATACTACCTTAATTAACTCCCTAAAAATGTGACTGGGAATTTACTCTTATGGTTTTCAATATTATATTTTATCCCAGCTGAGCATTAAGGATGCCTTTCAGAAATCCCCGAAGTTCTCGCTTCTTTGACTAGCCAACTGTGTGGGGGTTTAACATTGGGGCAAGCCATACTGGAGTGCCCCAGGGTTCAATCTTTCCTTCTCCATGCAAAACAACTAAAAAAATCTGCTCGGGAAACAATGAAACCAGCTTAAATTGATGTCTGTAACTCATAGCCCTCACAGATATCCAGAAGGATGCTATTCTCAGTGGTACTGATGGTTTCAGTCCAGGAAGGTTAACAGAGTCGTGCTTCCTCTATCCATTTGATACTGTAGATCATCCATGAGACACCTTGGTGTTTCTATCTCATGCCTGAACCTGATCCCTGGATGTAAAGGGACCCCAAAATTCTTTACAGCTACTGTTCCACTACTTTCTCTGAAAATCAAAGGTTAGAAACTATTTGACAATTATCTTAATAAAGATGGGTCTGAACCTGTGGGTGGGTATACCAATTCTCCTCTGGGATGATATTTTCTCCTTTGACAACAAAACCCTCACAAAGGCCCAGTCCCAGACTCAAGCTGCAGATAGAAACGAGGAATGGCAGAAGTCCCAGTTGCAAGTGGCAGAGTTCATCTTAATAAAGGATTCTTCTAATTCTTCAGGATCAATAGCTCCAACTTCTTCCTAGCTGGTAATGTCACAAATAGTAATGTTCAGCCCCTCTTTGGACTTTGTCCAGCAAACTTCCAATTTTGAAGGAGTGCTAATGATTTAATCCACAAAGTACTTGGCCACCATTACAGAGACATCCATCAGACATCCTTCTGGCCAACCTTCTACTGAAAAAATATGGAACTGACTCAGAAATTTCTGCCTATGACATAAATGCTGCCTATGACATAAATAACATCTGTGAAAGGCCTGGGGAAGTAGATTCTTTCCCAGCAGTTTTTCTAAAGGGAGAGAGCTTGCATTTAGCCATAGCTTTCTACTGGCCATTCATCTACCTGTTGCAGAGACGTTTGTGCTAGCTGTTTGATAAGGAGGAACTGGGAATACAGTTTCATTTAATTTCCCATAGCAAGCATGCCCATTGAGAAGAAAAGGAAGTATTATAAAAGGGTTGGCTTTAGAGGCAGAGTCTTAAATGGCCGCAGAAGCTGGGGGAAAAACTAGAATGGAGATATTGACTGGAAAAAACTCTTTAATGAAAAACAGTGTGGCCTGGCAAACCTGAGTTGGGTTGGGTGGTGTTTATGCTGCTGAAGGCTTAATTGGTGAGGGGCCCAAAGCCAATGAAATGGAGTAGGGCACAATCTAGAACTTTTCTTCATAACACAAGGAGCCCCAATGGGAGCCAAATATTATGGAAGGTTTGATCTGTCAGAGAAAAAGCAAGCTACCCAGTATGACTCACTGAAAGAAAATTGATAATTAGAAAGGCAGAATCATTTGCAGTCAATTCCTTTAAACAATCATAACCCAAACTAACAAGATAAAATTATAATAAAGCATGCTAACAACTTCTCCTACAGTGAGATTTTTTAAGGCAACATCTAATATTATGCAGGATTATTTTCATTAATCTAAATGACTCTTTTAATCTTTGCTTCCCCATGCAGCTTCTACAGCCTTTCAAACTACTCTGCCAGTTTCCCCAGATTTTTCAAGAAGCAGACTGGAAAACTTAAGACTATGAATATTATACCGGCCATATTTACAACGGGCACTTGTGATTTGATTTGATTTACATTTAAAATTAATGAAAAGTTAGCAAATTACTTCAACTACCATGAACAAAGAGGGGGAGGGGGGGAGAAAGTGAGAATTTCCCCCTTTTATTGTGTTAAAAATTGCAATTCAATAAATTTGGAGAGGACTTGCAATTCTTGAGTCTTCGGATGTAGCTTTAGTTTTAGAATTGTTTTATCGGAACTGTCACCTCACTAGTCCAGAGTGAATTTATAACTGTAATTGATTCAATAATTTCCCTGAGCACTCAATTCTTTGGGCCAGGCAGGAAATGTGTAGATGGGACTGCCATCAGGGTATGATGGAATTCAGAAAAGCCATGGTTTACAATAAGAAGTGGTCTTGAAGATGGTACCTCCTTAAATGAAATACATATTCTCCTTGAACTGCACTGCTTCTCATGGGAACCCAGGAAAACACATAGTTTCTTCATGGAGATGCCAACAGATGCAGCAAGCACACCCTCACCTGGATCCATCTGTAGTCCATTAAAACAACATGATGGGTAAATCACGATACTACAAAAACTGCCTTATATTAATTAGACAAGACACAAAGTTTTCCAGCCCTCTCAAATTTAGAAAGAGAAGCAATAGCCAAAGCAATCACACTCAGACTTATATATCGCTTCACAGTGCTTCACAGCCCCCTCTAAGCAGATTACAGAGTCAGCCTATTGCCCCCAACAATCTGGGTCCTCATTTTACCCACCTCAGAAGGATGGAAGGCTGAGTCAACTCTAAGCCGATGAGAATCGAACTGGCGGAAGTCGGCAGAATTAGCCTGCAATACTGAATTCTAATAACTGCACCACTATGGCTTTCAGAAGACATTGTTCTCTGCCTTTTTTCTCTCTCATTCAGGTATACAGTATAACAAGATGAAGTAGAGGTATAGAACTGTAGGTTCAGTATAATTTTGGATAGATTTTACTAACAGAAATTCTGGGGGGGGGGGGGGAATGAAGCTTCCATTTTTCTACAGCAGCCATATTAAATAAGAGATCCATAAGGCAGGCCTGTTTCATCCAATTAATTTAAAACAACGATCAGCAGATAGCAACAGGGGCCACATCAAGCTCTTTTTTAAAAACCCCAAAGAAAAAATCAAAAACTCAAGTGTCGCAGCAAAACTATTTGGACAGTTTAAAAATCCTAAACGAATTAAAGGAGGTACTTGCCTGATGCCAAAAGGTTAATGAAGGTCCCAAGGGAGTCTTTATGTTCTGTAACTGAAGAGCTATTGCTTAAAGGGAATCTGACTATCTCCCACCTCAGTTATTTAGATCAGAAGCAACAACAACAAAAATATTTAAATAGGATAGACAGAGACATTCCCTTGCAAAAACAGGATCCTAACAGGGTTTTAAGGTTAACAACTGAACTGACCTCCTAAAAACTATGGTAGACATTGCAGGGTAAATCAATTATTATTTTATTCATTGTAGAAAACCTTTTTCTAACATTCAATTTACAGATGGATAATGCAGATTGCTTTGCGGTACATTCTTGGCATAATAGAAAACCAGAGGGTGGAGCTCTAATACCTACACAGTATTTGGTAGAAGATATTGGTAATCTGTAAAAGAATTCTACTGGATTCTAACATACATTCTCAAAAACCTTCTTTGGTAACCTTCTGCTAAACAAATAATTCCCTCAACACTGTCCAACTATTTACTACGTGTACAGTACTATTAGTGTTAATCTTCTCATCACTCCTTATCACCCATCCCCTCACACTTGTGACTGTATGACTGTAACTTTGTCGCTTGTATCCTTACGATTTATATTGACTGTTTCCTAGTATGATTGGATTGCTTATTGTACCCTATGACTATTATTAAGTGTTGTATCTTATGATTCTTGACTCTTGATGAATGTATCTTTTCTTTTATGTCCGCTGAGAGCATTTGCACCAAGACAAATTCCTTGTGTGTCCAATCACACTTGCCCAATAAAAGAATTCTAATTCTATTCCTTGAAGCTAAGTGGCTCAGCTCCATTTCAATATGGACAAGCAAAATAATATAACCCTATATATGTCAACCCTTTTATAAAAAGTAAAGGTTTTTCTAATTCAGAGGTTGCTAGAATTTTGTAATTACCATGTTTCTCATATAATAAGGCCGGGTCTTATTTTTTTTTGAGCCCCGAAAAAATGGCTGGGCCGTCTTTTTGGGGGTGACTTAATTCCCTCCCTTGCATCTTCGGGTGGACAGGCAGCAACGGCTTGGATGTTGACCTTGGCATTGATGGGGCACTTCGTATCGGGGTCAACACAGGCAGCACCTTATCCGGGTATGCAACAAAAGTACTTCTAACGGCAAGCCTCCCCATCCCCCCATTTTGCATGTTTTAATATAGGCCTTAATTTGGGAGGAGGGGCTTAATTTCATTTCATGCCTATAAAACATGCTGGGACTTCCTATTGGGGGAGGCCGTATTGTTGGAGAAACAGGGTACATCTGATCATACTGTAATGCAGAAATGTTAGGTCATGGGTTTTTCTTTCTCTCTGAAATTTATTTTTCCCTTTTCAGCCTAATGGAATGCTGGGAAGAAATTGTGTAGCAGAACTCTGTCCATCTGTCTATCCCTGCATGGTAACTTCCAAAAACTGGAAGAAGCACACAGTCCCAGAAAAAAGCAGAAACACAAACGTGAAAACATGTTACATATTTCAGCTTATCATGCTTCCTTTATTTTGTTACTCAAGGAACATCAACATCTTCATTTTTGTTTAACACCATCTAAATTAAACATACCAGAGAGGAAAAAAAACAAACATTGTTCTATGCATTGGTATCAATACTGAAACTGTTATACAGAGTGTACCCTATAGATAACAAACAACAAATTACATTAAAAGTTTGAACTGGTGGTCATTTCTTTTTAAAGTCCTCTTCATTTCTTGTTTCACGCCTGGCCTTTGAACAGGCACAATAACATTTTCTCTGGGGGAAAAATGATTTAGCATATGGCACCTCCGGAAAAAAAAAACTTTAATGTAATTAACTTAATAAAATATATTGTGACTGGACCTACAGACCCTGACTTTGGAGTATGACTTGTCTTTCACACTCTGCAAAGCACAGAAAGATAAATTGAGAGTTAATTAAAATTAAAGAGTTGAACAAATCTGTAATCATCCGTTTGGAAGAATGTAAAGATAAACATGTACTGAAGGAAAACAAATACTAATCTGGGCCAATTTGCTCATTGTCAAATTGACTCCACTGCCCATGAATTGCCATGGTGGCAATTATTTGAAGTTGGGATTTAGATTCAAATAGATTTTAATGTAGCCTCTTTAAAACACAAAAAATATACATGGGCTACTAGAGTTCCAGCTGAACGGTGAAATGCATGCAATGGTTGCAGCCACATGATTTTAATATTAACCCTGCCAGAAGCACATTCATCATTTGCAGCAATACAGAAACCCTCATGATAAATTGCTCCCAGTCTGTTCTCTTCCTTTGATTAATATTCAGTTTCTGCAACTGAATAAGATGAAACACCATATCTATCATTACCAAAGAAGAAACATAATAAAGTAGTGACACAACCAATATTCCGGAGATATAGCATAGTAATCGTATATTTGATCAAGGAAGGTGCAAGAAAGAACTTTTAACATATTAGGGAAATTGCCCTATGATTCTAACTCTGTAACAGACCAAAGCCGCTGAGAACTGATGGCGCAGTATATACCATCTCCTTTTTTATTGCACGCTTATGACGAACGACAATATTTCATGCCATTCAGCTCTTATTCATTTTGGTGCCTTCTAGTCAGTGTTGACTCCTGGTGACTTTCTGGGCAGTTTTCTTAGCAAGGTTTTTCAGAAGTGGCTTGCCATTGCCTCCTTCCTAGGGCTAAGAGGGAATGACTGGCCCAAGATCACCCAGTTATGTCTAAAGTGGGACTGGAACTCATGATCTCTTAATTTCTAGCCTGATACCTTAACTACTACACGGGGTGTTTAACCAAATGGCTCATGAGTCAAGAGTAAGTAAAATTGTGCTAATCTCATCTTCACATCCAATTGAAACAAACCTAAAAATTTTGCATGGCAAGGGTTTTTCACAGAAGCATATTTGTAGGCTATCTGTTCAGCTGCAGAATAAAATGGCAGATCAGCAGACGTTATGTATAAATACTGCTCTCCCCTTCCAGAAAACTGAAATACCTGCATTTTAATTTACTCAAACAATTTGACAGGTTTGAGATGAAAACACAGCTGTTACAGCAGGACAAAAAAGAAATATTCCAGCCAAACAATATACATTGGTAATGACATTTCTAAATTCTGTAATAGGGAGATATGCCAAGCTCTTACTGGCCCAGATTCAATGATATCAGTAAGACATATCAACCAAACTTTATAATCAGCCAGCCCTGTCTGATTCTGTCAATGATTGGACTGTGCTACTCCTAGAGAAGGAAGAAAAGTGAGATATGCAAAATGGGAGAAGTGCAAATACCTTGTTCTCCAATTACTTTAATTAAAGACGGTGATAATTGTAAAGTATCTCTGTTCCAAAAAGAATATGGAAATTTTGGATGCCAGGATAAGGTCAATATAAGCCAGCAGGGGCACTAGAAATCCAAGGTAGTACATTCCAGCAACAGATCAATCACATAAAGCGCCCAATGCTGTTTTTTCCTATAAATTTAAGCTATCGCACAACTCAAGGTTTAAAACCTAATTCAACCTAATTAAATTCAGACATTTTATCAATCTCTCCCCCTCCCACCTCACTTAGGCAGAGAATTAAACTGTCTTCTACAGATTTTTGCCACCTAGATTTTACTATACTTTAATTCAGATGCAAAACTTCACAGTAGGGTTTAGATAAGAGTTGGGCATATTTATTTTGGGCTGGAAAGGGGTTGGGAAAATAACAGCATCACCCAGCAAGGTATAATTTAAAGAAGAATAGAACTGAAATGATCTAAGTAGAATTCAAAAAAGTTCTTCCTCAGCTTTTAAATCAGTCCCAACATTCTTTGCCTTGTGATATTTTCAACTCTAGCATTAGTGTCAACAGATACTGATCTATAACTATAACCTTTTTTTTTTGGTAAGTAACATTTTCTAGAAACAATAGTTTAATGAGTCCAAAGTAAAACCTTAAAGGAACAGTGGCATAAAATTGTAAATATTAAATCTGGATATTTTGCTTTGACAGTGGGGCTCTTTAAGTGGGACCTTCTATAAAAGATTGCATAATGAATGTAATTCTATTTATTTACTGTTCTCACTCATAGTGAAAGCCCATTTCTAACCAGCCACCTGTGTTTTCCTTAAAAATTACAGCAGCTAAATAGGCTTTCTCCCTAGAAAATACCTGCAAAGCTCCTCGCTCCACACACCCCTCTGCTCATCCCTACTATCTAGATGGAGAAGCTGCCTGTTTTGGTTACATCAGGAATGGCACTCACACCCAATCCATACAAATAAAGGAAACGGTCCCACAGACACACACAAATTCTGAATGGGGCATTGTGGCTACATTAACAGCCATGGGTATACTTTATTCCTATATGCTTTACCCTATTGCTTTTAATTAAAAACCAAGAGAGAACAGGGAAGGCTTACAAGCCCAGCTTTGGGTAGACTTTTGTTTACATCAGAGTCACTGCTGGTGGGAAGGTAACAGGCTCTGCCTGTACAGACAAGATACAACATTCAATCTTTAGCTGCTGTTGGAACTTGCCTGTTTATTTTACTGACGTTCTTGATTTACAACTTTAGTAACATTCAACTGAAGGGCTAAAGAGAGAGAGCATCACATTCCTATTCAGACACAGTTCTTTGTGGCTTCTGAAAGAGAAAGCAGGACAATGTCACGAGTGGGGAAAAAAAAACTGAATTAAAGTTATACTGCCTTGTAAAGGTAAAGACTCCTTTAAATAGAGTTCAGCCCTGATGGCCTCACAGAAACATCCAAGCAGTTTCTTTGCTAACAATTAAGAGATGTGTCATTGTCTTCAGCCAGGGTATAGTTCCATCATATGCTGAATGCAGGGTGGTGTTTTTTTCTTCTTCTTCTTCTTCATTTTATCTCCAATGTTTGGAAGGGGGGCAGTGATATTCTTCCACCTACACTCTTGAAACAATTTACCTGTTTAATCTATATTGTGCAAAAGAAACAGCCACCACTTCTTATTGCCTGCAGCAGTTTTCGGCAACCACACGAACCAGCTCTTTGGTGGCTCTGAATGGAAAATTCCTTCAGACTCTTGGAGAAAGGATCCCTCAACTCCACGTGCATTCTGCATGGCCATAAATATTGCCTCCCCCCCCCCCCACCTCTGCTCTACGTTCCATCTTGCTTAGGGTTTTGATTCCTTGGACACAATCCTGCATGCAACTTTGCCCAAAGTCTGTCCCCTGATTTGTTGTTGTTGTTGTTGTTGTTGTTTACTCGTTGCAAGAAGGCCCTTTTTTTTGGTATCTGCTCAGAGATACCTGCATTATTTCCGAAACAAAAAGGGAATTTTGGTGCTGGGGCTAGAGGCTACTGTAGACCCAAGGTCCTCTCCTCTATAAGCACTGCACTGTCCAGCAGGGTCTTTTTCGCCTCCCCCTCGCCATCCCCGCCTTTTCACTGCTACGAAGTCCAATTCCTTGACTGTTCCTTGTTCCTGGAGGCAATTTCGGTTTCCATCCTCTTAGTCACGAGGCAGTTCGGAGGACGGTGCTTTTCATGCAGCACGTAGGATGCAGACGCCGATTTCGGCCAAGTCACGGAAAATTCGGCTCCCCTGCCCCTCTCCCTTCCTTGCTGCTTTTACCAGACAGTCTGTCGTCGTCCCCACCACCACCCCCACCCCCCCCCCCCCCCCACCCTCCTCCAACACGGCAGCACTTCCAGGGAAAGATTTAAAATCAGAAAGCTGCCTCTCGGCCTATTTAGCTCGTCACGTGGAGCGATGCCATGCCCGTGTCGGATTTTGCTACGTGCCTGGCCTATGCTGGGCTGGGCAGCCGCCGCAAACCTGAATCATAACGCCCCCTGATGCTTAAACCAAGAGGCGGAAGCAGCAAGAAGCAAGCGATCCGTGTAGCTCCGGTTAATTTCCAAAGGGATCCTGCGATCCCTCATTGAAGGCGTCCAAGCTGGAACGGATACAGGGGCGGAGGGAAGAAGCCCGTAGGGCGGGGAAGGGTGAACCCATCCCAATTTAAAACAGTCCCGGTCGGTTTCTCCGCTGAACGTGCCTTTTCCGACTGCAACTCTTTAAACACACACACACACACACACACACAGCAGATGGACGCGGCGAGACGGGGAAACGTGACTGCGAAAAAGCGAAAAGCCAGGGGAGCTTTGCCGCCGGATCTGCAGGGCTGATCTCAAATCAACCCGAACTCTGATCCGTCAGTTGAGCTGACCCGCTCCTCCCGCGCTCCTCTCCTCGTGAATGGACGCCCCCTGGATTCTCTCCTCCCCCCCCGCCCCCCCCCCCTCCCCCCCCCCCCCCCGCTCCGCCCTTCCCCCTTTGTTTGCAACGGGCCCCAAAACCCCCCCCCCCCCCCCCCCCCAATCCGAGAGCCATCTCATGGAAACAACAGGCGTTGTATCCCTTGCCTTGTCAACAGTCTCGGGTTCTTCCTCCTCTCTTCTCTTCTTCCCCCCCCCTCCCTTTCTTGCAAAGCTGAAGATGACGGGGAGGGGAGAGGGAGGGGGGGGGGAGAAAACCAGCAGAATAATGACTTGAAGCTCCCAACACGCAGAGCTTTTTCCTTGACGCACTTGACTGCCGTTGAACACTTTCGAAGCATGGAGAAAACCCTATATCACTTGATACACACCTTTCTTCTCCCCCCCACCCCACCCCACCCCCCCCACACACCACCACTCCTTTTCTTAGGTGAGCCTCTCCAGAAGTTCACTTGCACATGGACGACCTGCCCCTTCCCCACCTTCCAAAATAACCTCAGCTGAACAGAGGGCAGCGAGGCTTCTGAAGGACCCTACTTCCTCTCGAGAAGCTGGAGTTGAACTATAGACGTTTCCGCGAAAGGTGTTTTTTTTAAAAAACAAAAACAAAACAAAACAAAACACAATGGCAAGCCTCCCAGAGTGGTTCCTGGCACCAAACGTTTGCCACCCTTCCAATCAACGTGGTTGGTGGTTCCTGGCACCAAACGTTTGCCACCCTTCCAATCAACGCGTTGAAACGAAAAGCTACCTTAAGCGCTCGCGACCCCGATCAAACTGCTTGGCTAGCATTCCTTGGCATTTCAAGAGAGTTCTCGCCTATCGCAGTGCTATTTAGGAATGGTCGTTTGACGCGCCGTTATAGGCGGCAAAAACGGAAAGATGAATGAAACTGCCCCAGCATGTCTGGAGGAAAATTGCAAATCCGCCGGAGCTTGCGGGAGATCGCCAAACTCGAGATAACTTTCGCGATGTGGTCTTGGGGGGGGGGGGGTCATTAAGAGAGGAAGGAAGGATAAAAGGTTTTGCTTTGTCTGTTCTTACCGTCGCTTTTACGACTTAAAAAAAAAAACTCAAACTCCCTTCTTTGAAATCTCCCTCTTAATCATCAAACAAAACCACAACGAACTTGTTTTGTTAGGGCACCTCTTTCCAAAGCAAACACAGATTCCCCCAGCCTAAGGGAAGCTTGCCGCTATTTCTCGGCAGGTCTCTGCAGTGGAGAAGTCAGGAAAGGTTTCATCTTTCCTAAAGGGGCGACGAATGCGGATGTTGTGAGGCAGGGTGGCTATGGCGTGCAAGCAAAGAAGAAGATCGGCATGGGCAAAAGGGACGAAGGGAAGCTGGAAACTAAATAAGGAGCTGCAATCGCGAGCGATGTTGATGCACCAGTCTCCATTCCCTCGCTCCCTTGAGAGCAGCCTCTTCGTCGAAAACTTCTGCCCACTTTTCTGCCTCCGGCGTTCCTCCTCGCTCTTCCCCCACCCCCAAACACCATTTTGCAGTGGTTGCGCTGTCACTAGTCACTCTGCTTTAAGGCAAGGATCTCCAAGACGTCGGATTTCGCCCCACCATCACAACTTTTGCCTGCGGGGGAGGGGGGGGGGAATGGATCCCAGGAGGGGATGGATCACCCCCCCCTTCGCTGTCCGAGGTGCTGAAACGAAAAGCCCCGTTGCTGCAGTGAGGCTTTGGGGTGCGCGCTCTGCCTTGCATGGAGTTCCGCGGCCGTTGCGACAGAGCCCGCAGCAGTGGCGGTCGCTGTCCAGGGTACTGGAATGGAATCTGTCGTCGGAGAAGGTTGCCCACCAAAAGGGCAAGGAAAAACCCTCCGGGCGACATACAATTTTTCCTCCCCGCTTTATTTTTTCACAGCTAGTCACACCGATTCTGCCCCAAAACGCGGGAGGAAGAAAAGTGATTTCAACCAGCAAAACGCAATCACTCAGTTGAACCTTATCTTTCTTTTCTCCCTCACGCGCACTCACTCTTTCACACGCACAGGCAGACACGAAACCACGCGAATGCTGCAGAAGAACTCTTTACGTGCAACGAATGCACCACCATTTTTTAAATAATAATAATAATAATAATAATAATAATAATAATAATAATAATAA
>BLBF01000025.1:5660497-5679620 GCA_015471245.1 Laticauda colubrina | reverse complement strand
TAGATAGATAGATAGATAGATAGATAGATAGATAGATAGATAGATAGGATGGGATGGACAGACAGACAGACAGACATTCCATTGATTCTTCGAAGTATGTCCTGTCTAGCATCACCCACTTCCGGCACAGGTAAACCTCTTAACTAAGCATTCTGGGCTGGAATGTTAGGGGTTAAATTGGAGACCTTTTGTTCACCATGTTTCAGCACTGACATGCAGTCACTTTCTGTGGTACCATCATGGAAGATTCCCAAAGGCCAATATTATAAAAGGTACTAGAAGGTTTCTTATAAAATGGCACCTTTTGAGCAAATCATGGATAGACATTGATAAGTTTGATTTCCAGTAAGATGTGATTCCAGCCCTTTCTTTCTTAGCACTACCAGGCCACCAAACCCTGGCAGAAATGGACTTATTTTGCTAAAGAAAGTCTAATGCCATAATGTGAAAAGCTATAGATTTTGTACAGTGGACGAATGCAAATACATATATGTATGTGAATATCCATATATATATATTTGGTTTTTTTTTAAAGTTTTCGCGGGTACTTACATGTGTGCTGTTCAG
This sequence comes from Laticauda colubrina, assembly GCA_015471245.1. Taxonomy (NCBI): domain Eukaryota; kingdom Metazoa; phylum Chordata; class Lepidosauria; order Squamata; family Elapidae; genus Laticauda; species Laticauda colubrina. The sequence continues at coordinate 5,679,053 of BLBF01000025.1, read as the reverse complement.
CTTCCTTCGGGTATTATCCCATGTCATTGTAGTGCTTTTTAAGTTGTAGCAATGTTTCAGCAGAATCTCATCTGCCATCATCAGGCTTCTGTATTGAGTTTACAAGCTCAATACAGAAGCCTGATGATGGCAGATGAGATTCTGCTGAAACGTTGCTACAATTTTAAAAGCACTACAATGACGTGGGATAATACCCAAAGGAAGCTGAACAGCACACATTTAAGTACCCGCGAAAACTTAAAAAAACAAATATATATATATATATATATACACATGTAAGATTTTCACAGGTACAGGTATGCAAGTCTTGGTGTGTTTGGGTCTTTTCCAATTTAAAATTCCCATGTAAAATTGAGAGTATCTTGGCAACGTTTTGATGAGGTCCTAGTCACCATTTTCAGGCTGGTGCTTTCGGCTTTGTGTTTGTGCAGTGCTTTCGGCTTCACGCTTCTATGCTTTGGTCTCACAAGCACGAAGCCAAAAGCACCAGCCTGAAGATGGCGAGTGGGACCTCATTGAAACGTTGCCAAGATGCTCTTAATCTTACACAGGAAAAGACCTGAACACACCAAGATCTGCATATATATGGTATATTCCCCACTTCCTCTCATCCTTTATGATAAATGGTTAATTTTAAAAATTGTGGAAAAGTCATGTCGTGGTTGGGAGGGAGAATCAGAAGCAGAAGAAAGCAGCAGCAGTGCCTTCATTTGGAGGAGGTAGGGAAGCTGCCTGATACTTGGTGGCGTGCCACATTTTGAGAAGTGGAGCTATCAAATTTCAGAGTGAACAAAGGGAATCAAATCTTTCAGATTTTGCCTGCAACAGCAGGGATAGAGTAACAGGCACAGAGCAAGCATGTTTGAAGCCACAGCTTGAATCACTGCAATGTTCTGTCAGTTGAAGTAGATCAAGAGAAAACAGTCCGTCTCAGCCAAGGCCTACTCTTAGAAAAAACAAAACTTCAATTTGGTGACTAAGGGCTTTGGGTGTAGCACAGTGATGCAGGGATCTCAGTGGGGTTGGGTGCCCCCTTCCCCCCCGCCCAAATTTCAGAAGAGGCTAAAGTAGGCATCATGGACATATTTGGCTTCTTTGTCTCTTACCCTCTTTTAAAGATGGAAATCATGTCTATTAGTTTTGGTTGAACATTAGCAGCACAATCTTTGTTGGAGGGCTCAGAAGAACAGGCTAAAAGAGCAGGTAGACTTTGGGCCATAGTTTTGTCATCAGTGTAGACCAAGGGTCTTCAAACTTGACAAGTTTAAGACTTGTGGACTTCAACTCCCAGAATTCCTGATCTAAAATGATCAGAGGAGGAATTCTGGGAGTTGAAGTCCACAAGTATTAAAGCTGTCAAGTTTGAAGACCCCTGGTGTAAATAATCTAGCCTAGATTAAGAGGGATGGATTTCTATAAGGCAGTGCTATATTTTACCACAGAATGAAAGGCTGGGAAGAGAAAGCTATCCTTGTTTTGCAAAAGAAGTTGGCTCAGATATGCAGTTCATGTTGTACAAATACACACATACAAATAATCAACACACACACCAACACAGCAATTATTTTTACATCCATTCATGTAGACACATAAGAAAAGAAGTCCTGAAATCTGGCATCAGCAAATATCAACCATGCTTATTCTAGGCTTCTGGTTTGCAAGGCTTCGGCGGTGGCAGGAATCCACGATTGTGCACAGTTTCTGCTGTGCTCGCCATTGGAGTGCCCCCAATCCAGCTGGATTTGGGGGCTATAGTTTCCCCGTAGAGGTAACTGAAGATAGGGGAGATCCAGCAGGGGTCCGGGGGAATCGCAACCTCCCTCTTCAACTGGTTTAAGTCCCTTTTCTGAAAGCAGTGGAGCGGCGGTCAGTAATGGCCACCACAAAGAAGCTTTCATCCGGATAAAGTGAAAGTTTTTGGCAAACCAGGATAATAAGTAACATTTAAATACCCTGGATTTTAAGTTTCATTAAAGATACATCGTTCCCGACGAAGACAGAAAAAGCGGCGAATGAAAGAAAAAAGGGAAAGTTTGTTTTTTCTCACTGTCCTTCCTTACGGTGATAGCAAATGAATGGGAGAAATCGTAAAAAACCGTTTTGGCATCAGCAGGTAATTAAACTGAAAATTGAAGCCAAGGGGACAATAAAGATTTCTGTGAATTGGGAGAAAAAAAAAACTTTTTTTGCTATAAGTGGGAAGGGAGAGGAAAAGAATTAATATTAAGATTTTGTTGGAGGAGGCTGCTTGGAATTTATAAGATCAGAGCTAAACTGTAACAAGACTTCTAAAAGATATATTTTAATTGGAGCTTTGTAACTGAACTATAACCCCAGGAAGAGAAAGTATAAAAAGAAGAAAGTGCTAAATGAAACAGTCTGTGTGTATTTGGATTGCTTGGTGACTTTGGGACTTTTGGAAATCATTATTTGAAAGACTAAAAACATTTGGGTTGTATAAAAAAACTTTTCACAATGGCACTACTTGTTGATGAACTGAAAATTGAATTTAAAAAGCTAAAAGAAGAGGAACAAGAAGGGAAGGGCTCTTCTGGATCTGTTTTCCATTTTTTAGAAATGGTGATTTCTACCTACCAGAAATTATAAGAAGACTGGGATGAAGAAGAAGCTATCTTTAATGAACAAACAACTTTAGCTGGGAAAGAAAAGGGAAAGAGGGGGAAGAGAATGGAGAATTTAAGACTTAAAAAAACAACCAAAAAAGAGAAAAATAAGGTGAAAAATCGATACAATGTTAGAAAGCAACAGAAAAGAGGAATACCAAAAAAGGTGGAGATTAAGAGACAAGGGGGTAAAAAGGCAGGATTGGAGAAGAAAGGAAGGGAAAAAGGGAAGAGAAGTTACAAGGGTTTAAAAGAAGATATAAAGAAACAAGATTTATTCAGAGATAGTGGGCAAAAATATGATTAAAAAAGAGATTCTGCAAAAGTACATAAGATTGTATTGTTGTATTTATATTTGAAATAATGTTAGAAAACTGGATTTAATAATAGAGCTTAATTTGCTATGGATTATTGTTTTAATTATATTATAAGCTTATTACTCTTTTTTTATTTTATAATATAGTATGTAGCTTTAGAATGTACTAAGCAGAATCAGAATGAAAAGTATATAATATTTTAAGTGTTAAATTTAGAGGAAAGATTTAAAGGCGTCATACTTCAATCAGCAATTACAGGAGGAATTCTGTATTAATGAGAAAAGATAATAGAAAATTGAAATAGAACAGACAAAAGATATACGCATAATGACTTAAATTGAGATGAAATAAATAAAATAGAATTAAGAGAGTGAAAAGAGGGGAGAAGCTATATAGAAAATGTAGAATGGTAAATGAGATATGAAATGGGATAAAAAGTGAGCATGAATTCAAATTTATGTCTGTACAAAAAGATGTAACCTGGGACTAAGCCACTTTCCAAAAAGAAGTTTTATGTTTTTATGTTTTGTGTTTTGTTTGTGTATGTTTGTTTATTGAAAATCAATAAAAATTTTATTAAAAAAAAAAAAACTGAACCAGAACATCTGTATTAGAAATAAATGGCTGCAAAGAAACAGTTAAAAAAAAACATGCTTATTCTGTACTTATTTTTATTTCCGGGCACTGCATGCATACATAGACTTACACTATCCTAAGAAATTATCTGTTTAGGTCAGTTAACTCCTTGTGTGCTGAAATACAAATTGAGGAAGAAATCCTTGGGCATCAAACTTTATTTTTTCTTTTATTGGGGTGGGGGAGAAGTGCACTTATTGAACATTTTTTTTGCTGGCAGGCAAAACAAACATTGATTTTTGGCTTTTGCCAGTTCAATTTTTTTTAAAAAAGAAACAAAAATAGAAAAAATTGCAATGAAAAGTAAAGAGCTACTTTTTTCACCAGTATATGCATTTAAGGGAAAAGATGGTAAAAAGTCCCACTAGACTTTATTAGTTGTATTGCAGGCCAAACAGTAAATGTAAATAATCTTATAACCAGTACTTTCAAAATGCTATTAAATGCTATAATAAAACACTACCATAAAATTCACTACTATTGGTATTTGTTTGTTTCTCAAATCTCCAGAGAGTTTCTATTCCATAAGCAGAATCAAAACTGTTAACACATGAGTCTCTGAGCTCAGACATAGGACTTTTGAGGAGAAGGCCTGATAACTGTCTTCCAGTACTCGAGGGACTGTCATGGAGAAGAAGGGCAACTGAGGGCAGGACAAGGAGCAATGGTAGAAACTTGTTAAAGAGAACCAACTAAGAAATAAGAGAAATTTTCTGACATGGAGAACAATCAGTGGAATAGCTTGCATCCCAGAGTTGTGGATGTTTCATTGCTGGAGGTTTTCAAGAAAAGATTGGACAGCCATTTGACTGGGATGGTATAAGGCAGGGGTGTCAAACTCACGGTGTCACGTTGCATGGTGTTCCATGACGTTTTGCAACTTTTTCCCCTTCACGGAGTTTGGGTGGGCATGGCCTTCTTGTGACATATCCGGCCCAAAGGCCGCCGGTTTGACACTCCTTGCATAAGGTCTCCTTCAGGGGGGTCGACTAGAAATTATTTGAGGTCTCTTCTAGCTTTATGATTCTATGTTTTATTGAACTCCGTAGTGCTTACTCCAGTGGTGGGATTCAATTTTTTTTACTTCCGGTTCTGTGGGCGTGGCTTGGTGGGCGTGGCAGGGAAAGGATATTGTAAAATCTTCAGTCAGAGATGGGATTTGCTGGTTCTCCAAACTACTCAACATTTCCACTACCGGCTCTCCAGAACTGGTCAGAACCTGCTGAATACCACCTCTGACTTACTCCCAGTGGGTTATGTGGATTTAGGATTCCAACCTGATCAAGGTTAAGTGAACACTGTGGACCTGTTCAAAACTCTAACGTGGTTTGTTTCATCTTGTCCTTGCATCGTATCTCTTTCTCCTTTGCTCACAAACTCAGTGTTCACGTGTTTGTCTGTGGTGATTGCCAATCATCTGAGTCCCAAAAGTGCTTTTCAAAAGGCAACATAGTGTCATTTTCAGAGACAAAGTGGAGTGATAGAACTTAACACTTTTTTTTAAACTGGTTTTCTGGCTGCTAGTCCTGGTAGGAAAGTGTTTGAGGTAACAGAAGAAGTAAAATGTCTAAGTCCAGTCTTTAGTCTGGATATGTTTCAATTTGTCCTGCAGTGACAGATGTGTTACCTGAGCTGATTAGCAACTCAACTTTGTCACTGGAGGATCAAGTTACAATCTTTCCCAGATGGGAATTGTAATAGTATGTAAGAAAATTTTTGAGAAACCACCTAGGGAATGATTAGATGACACAATCCATGGCTTCATAATGGGAAGAGAAAGACCCTCCCTAACTTCTCAGATTGTAAATGAAATGATGGGAGATTTGTAGTTTCTGAGTTGCAAGATTCTGCAGCTTTACAATAAGATCGAAGTAGATCATCTGGTTTGTTCCCTGTTTGGTCTATCTGGGAAGGCTGATAGGAGTAGATTTACCATAGTAATGTATGGGTTGAAAATATTAAATCAAGATTATTGTAATGGGGCTTCTTATTGAGAGTAGTTTGGAAAGCAAAACTAGTACAGAATGTATCTTACCATGACACCACTGAGTTCCATTGTTTCACATAAAAAACAAGGGAGATAATTTAATTAGTTTCTATTTAATTTAAGGTGATTCCAGTCAAAAAATCTTCTTCCCAAGATATCCAAGAGAAAAAGTCTTAATTATGTCATGTGTCATGATGTCATAAAATATGGAATCTTTACAACAGATATATATAGGAATAAAAGCTATAACAGGTATGATATGACCTATATGATGTCACTTGTTTTGCTTTCAGTCTTCCTTTAGATATCCATGTCTTCTTCAAGTCAATATGCTTCTGACTTCATAAAAATCTCAGTGCAATTGTCTGGACAACAGTGTTTAAGGTGTTTCCTACTACCTTCTTTCAGGATCTCTTTTCAACATTGATGCCAGAAGCGAGCTGCCTATGGTTGGAACTATGCATTGTGCTAGGCTATCTTGTGGTTCGCCTGATTTAGACATAGTGCATTGTATCAGGTCAGCCTTTGCGGTTGTGTAAGCCAAGGTTTATGACTTAGCAGTATGTGGGAAGCAGGCCACATCACTTGTTAAAGAAACCATGTTTAAATGAATCCACATCTTAATGCAACCCAGTTGGAAAAGCCTCATGTAAGACAATTTCCTAATGTAGCACTCATCCCTGAAGGAACCACTTATGATTGGTAATGACCTTCTGTCCCTCTTTTCATATCACCTGGCCCAAATACACTGACAACCCTTATTGGGATTTGTAAGACTTTGGTTAAGATTAGAGGTCTCCAAACTTGGCAACTTTAAGGCTTGTGGACTTCAACTACCAGAATTCTCCAGCCCTGGGAGTTGAAGTACACAAGTCTTAAAGTTGTCAAATTTAGGGACCCCTGGGTAGGGGTGAGATTTTACCAGTTCGCACCTATTCGCTAGAACCAGTTGTTAACATTCTAAGCAGTTCAGAGAACCGGTTGTGAGAAGAAATTACTGGCCTAATCCTGTAAGGAAGGCAGGAAGGAAACATTCTGGTGTTGCTTACAGAAACTGCCTCTCTGTTAACCCTTATTACATTCTTGGCAGGACTAGACTTCCTGTCTCAGGAACTTCTCTGGAGTTTTTTTCCCCTCCTTTGCTGGTACTTTGCTTGTGTGGAGTGACCATTGAAAAAGTGACTTATGACCATTTTTCACACTTACGACTGTTGCAGCATCCCCACAGTCATGAGAGGCCAGGCAAGGAGATGCGTGCCTCGATGTGAGTGATATTGAGTTGGCCACGCCCAGCCAATAACATGACCACCAAGCCATGTCCACACAGTCACATGACCACAAAGCCACGCCCACCACCTAAGCCATGCCCACCACCTAAGCCATGCCCACAGAACCGGTTGTTAAAAATTTTGAATCCCACCCCTGCCCCGCATAAGATAATAGGCAATCCTGCTGATTGCTGTGTGTCAGCTGCTGAAGCGACAGGGAGAGTGCAGGATTGCTGGAGGTGAGTTGGAAAGCCTCTGCGCTTGTGAAAAGCACGCCCACCGAACTGGTGGTAAAAATGTTTGAAATGCACCAATGATCTCTCAGTACATCTGATGGGGGTGGGGGTGGGATGAGACTACTGTTCATCTTACCTTTGCATTACTGTCTGCTTTACAATATTCAGATCCAGTTTGTCTGAGTGACGATTGTTTCTTCCTTATCCCTCCCCCTTTGGAGTGATGCTACCACCCTCCCTGTGTTGGAGGAAGCACAGATTTAGTGTAAATACAGTGGGGTCTGTCTTTAAGAAAAAAACAAGAGACTTCTTAAACACACTGCCCAAGGCTATGGCAGAGTGCAGTGCAATAGCAAAGGAGAAATCTGCTGCAGTGTGGGAAGAGGGGTTGACTCGAGCCAAGTTTAAATCAAGATGACGTTTCTTCAAAGATCAGCAGCAGGCGAGACCATGCTCGTCTCCCTTCCTTATGCACAGCCACTAAATCATCCATTGCTGGCTACAGCCGCCTCCCTCGGCTATATTAACATCATCTTTAAGTTACAAACAGCAGCATTTTTGGATCAGGTGATATTAGGTATAGGACTGCCATCTCCTGAGGCTGCCAAAAGAGTCTCAAAGACTTGTAGGAGGAGGAAAAACTCAGTCAATACAATCAATCAATCAATCAATTAATTTCACAGCAGAGAAAACTAAGTTGAAGCAGAAAAGAAAAGAAAATTCAGGGTTAGCCTTTTGTCCAAAGGAAAGATAATTCTTCAGAAAGTCTCTCTCTCTTTCTCTCTCTCCTTCCCTCCCTCCCTCTCCCCCTCTCTCTCACACACACATATACACAGAATCAACAAACATAACCAAGTCAAATTCGTTGCCAGACCATGGTTAAGCAACCTTAATTATTTCTCATTGCACCCATGTCTAATTCTCATTGCACCATGTCTAATTTGGTGGCCTCCAAATACAGTGGAACAGTGAAATACTCAGACTTCTTGTCCAAAATGTTTTGTAAAAGTGGCTTTAGGACCAATAAAGTTTACTTTGTAATTTTTTGGCATCCCTGAAACAGAAGCGACATATCCAATGAATGATCTACCACCATATCTAGGTTGACAAGTGTTTGTTGCAGCTGTTGTCTTTGCTCCAGAGGTAGTCCTCGACTTATGACCACAATTGAGTCCAAATTTTTCTGTTGTTAAGGGAGACATTGGTTAAGTGAGTTTTGCCCCCATTTTACAACCTTTCCTGCCTCAGTTGTTAAGTGAATCACTGCAGTTGATAAATTAGTATCCCGGTTGTTAAGTCAATCTGGCTTCCCCATTTATTTGGCTGGTCAGAGGGTCACAGAAAGGGATCCCATGATTTTGGGACACAGCAATATTCATAAATACGAGCCAGTTTGTCAAGCATCTGAATTTTGATCACATGAAGGCTGCTGCAAAGATCGTAACAGTGAAAAATGGTTCTAAGTCACTTTTTTCAGTGCCGTTGTAACTTTGAATGGTCACTAAATGAACAATTGTTAAGTCGAGGACTACCTGTATACTGAAGGATTAGAGTCTGGATATATATAGATAGATCATGAAAATAAACACCCCAAAATGATTTTTCTAAAAAACAAAGTTGATCATTAGCTCTTTTGTCTCGGCCACTATTAACTGCCCCAGCACTCTATCTTCTGTGGGCCTCAACCTCCCAGTGCTTCCCATTATTCTCCCTTTCCCCATCAGGAACTCAAAACATAAAGTGTCTGCAGACGTTTTCTCAGCTTTTACGGGTGGCAAAACTGCTGCCTGGGCTATTTCTGAACATGGTGAACCAGGGGTGGGGTAAGGGTGAGATTCTACCAGTTCTGACCAGTTCTATAGAACTGGTTGTTATGATTCTGCACAGTTCGAAGAACTGGCAAATCGTACCACTGGCCTGAGAGCAGAGCTGAACCTTCCTTAGAACTGAAGCTCCTATTTTTCAGTGCAGACTCAGGCAGCAGATTGCAGAAAGGTAGATCCGCAAGTGACTCTGTGATTCTGCAAGCAACTCAATCTGCCTGCCTGCTTTGCCTTATTTGGGGTAAAAGTTGCTCTTTCTTTAAATAAAAAATTCAATATTTACATAAACATGTACAATATTTACATATAAGTCATGCCCAGCCAATTGTGTGACCACCAAGTCACGCCTAGATAGCAAGTCATGCCCACCCAGTCACATGACCACCAAGCCACACCCACAAATTAGGGCACCGGTTGTTAAGAAATTTGAATCCCACCCCTGGGATGGGGAACTATGGCCCTCTTTATGACTTATGGACTTCAAGATAGACTTATGATACAGAAGGATCTTGATAGACTTGAACATTGGGTGCTATCTAACAAAATGAAATTCAGTGGTGAAAAAAGTAAGGTTCTACATTTAGGAAAGAAAAATCAAATGCACAGGTACAGTATATGTGGTACCTTGCTCAATAGTAGTAATTGTGAGGGGGATCTCGTAGTCCTAGTGGACAACCATTTAAATACGAGCCGGCAATGTACAGCAGCTGCCAAAAAAGCCAACACAGTTCCGGGCTGCATAAACAGAGGGACAAAATCAAGATCATGTGATGTGTTAATACCACTTTATAATGCCTTGGTAAGGCCACACTTGGAATACTGCGTCCAGTTTTGGTTGCCACAATGTAAAAAAGATGTTGAGATTCTAGAAAGAGTGCAGAGAAGAGCAACCAAGACAATTAGGGGACTGGAAGCTAAAACATATGAAGAACAGTTGCAGGAACTGAGTATGTCTAGTCTAATGAAAAGAAGGACTAGAGGAGACATGATGGCAGTGTTCCGATATCTCAGGGGCTGCCCCAAAGAAGAGGGAGTCAAGCTATTTTCCAAAGCACCTGAAGGCAGGACAAGAAGCCATGGGTGGAAACTAATAAAGGAGAGAAGCAACTTAGAACTAAGGATACATTTTCTGACCGTTAGAACAATTAATCAGTGGAACAACTTGCCTTCAGAAGTTGTGAAAGCTCCAACACTGGAAGTTTTTAAAAAGATGTGGGATAACCATTTGTCTGGAATAGAGTTTCCTACCTAGGCAGGGGGTTGGACTAGAAGACCTGCAAGGCCACTTCCAATTCTGTTATTCTATTCTAACTCCCAGAATTCCTGAGCCAGCCATGCTGGCTTTTGGGAATTCTGGGAGTTGAAGTCCACAAGTCATAAAGAAGGCCATAGTTTCCCCCACCACTGTAGACCAATCTGTTCTTTCAGGGCACTGCCTGGACCAAAACATTGTCTTCTGTATCCAAAGTCGACCAGTCTGAGGTACATAGAAACATGAAGTTAATGTATTTCTACTTGAATTACAGTATTTATTTTTAAACATTGTCCTTCCAACACATATCTTATTAAAATCTTTAATTTTCTTGGTTTAGCTTGGATTGGTTTGGTTATCTGGGATATCTCTCTGTGTGTTTATTTTCCAAGGGATGTGGAAGTTACCACTTTTCAGGCAAAGAAAAACTGAGCTTGTTTGGCTCACCGTTATCATTTTTCAGTGCAAAATCATCCTTTGGAACTGCTTTTTCTCACTCAAGGCCAGGAGGGAGAAATATAGTAAAATGAAAGGGTCCAGATGTCTTCCTTACTACAGGAGAGGGATAAGTGATACAGATTTTAGTGATTTGGTTTGAAAAATAGCACTAGAAAGATAGGGCCAGCAATATGCAGCCGGCTCATATTTAATATAAAAAGCTTTCATTTTGTGTTCTGGTATTAACAACACAGACTGCAGTGTTTTCCCTCTTGTGCTATTCACTTCCTTTCTGCATTCAGTAAAATGATCAAGACTTGTCTTCCATGAAAGCAAATCCTACTGCAAGACAGCTGGTACTGTGGACAGTTCAAAGTCTTTAGAGAGATTGTCAAAGTAAAATCTGAAATCCCAGTCTGGATCACCAGGTCAAAGCTAACTGGTCTGAAATATGCTGTCTGGACATTAGGGATTGGATGTAATCACTCCCAGTAAGCCAAAGGAAAATGAATATGCAAGAAAGGAGTGCAGGGGTGGTTTCCGATCCATCTGAATGAATTAGGTCTATGTCTTTATTTAGCAATTAGGCTCAGAAAAGCCACCAAGTCAAGATCCAGCAACAGGAACTCTGTACAAGGAAGGGAGACACCAGAATACAAATAAATTCAATTAAAGGCTAGAGTGCCTCTATCTCAGGATTTGGTGGCATAAATGATAATGGATTATCTCCCTTTCCTCCTCCTATTTCTTGAGCAATCAACTCTCTTAACAAGCTATCCTATTAGCAAATGAAGCCATATGTTGGGGTCTTCCAACTTGACAGCTTTAAGCCTTGTGGACTTCAACTCCCAGAATTCCTCCTCCAGTCATGTTAGCTCAGGAATTCTGGGAGTTGAAGTCCACCAGTCTTAAACTTGCCAAGTTTGAAGACCCTTTAGCCAAGTAGAATCAAGGGAATTTTTGTCAGCTGGTTTGATGGTATATAACTGAATCCTGAGCAGCTGAGGGATTCTTTTTTTTTTCCCAGTGAAAGATTTCCGGCTTACGAGTTCCTTGGACTGCAAAGCGATCAAACTGGTCAGTCCTTGTTCTGACCCAAGCCTTGATTAAATCAAATAAACACAAAGTATATATAAAAGCAAACCTTTTTGATGCGTCTCTGTGAATTCTGTTCATTTACAGCAAAGCCTCATTAAAACTAATTGTCCCAGATAAGAGCAAGCTCTTTCAACATTGTGAAAGGCTGCCAAGAACACAAGATTAATTGCAGGGAAATATCCAAAACCAAAAGTCTCCAAAAACAAATCAGAAAAGACAGGACTTCTACAAGAACTTGGAGTTGAAAGAACTTCTTTGCTTCCTGCAAAGAACCCAATCCCTGAGGGCTGACTTTTATCCCTTATGGGAGGGGCCATTACCTTGCAGCCTTACTCCCGAGTCATCCATGCTGCTGCAGTTGCTCTTTCCTTCGAGCAGCCCTGCGCGTATGCACACTGGGCACAGGCTCCTCAGGGTCCTCTACATCACTGCTGCCAGACTTCACAAGCTCTGAAGGCAGCACTCCACTCTCTGATAATCCTGGCCCCATCCCTGCATCATACGCAGGCCCCTCATCCGAGTCCTCACTCTCAGAGACCTCAGCTGTCCACCCTTGCTACTGATGAACCACAACAGTCCTAGAGGAGATCAACCCTGACTACTCTTCAGAAGGCCAGATCCTGAAGATGAAACTCAAATACTTTGGCCACCTAGTGAGAAGGAAGGACTCACTGGAGAAGAGCCTAATTCTGGGAAAGATTGAGTGCTATAGAATAAGGGGACAACAGAGAATGAGGTGGCTGGATGGAGTCACTGAAGCAGTCGGTGTGAGCTTAAATGGACTCCAGAAGATGGTAGAGGACAGAAAGGCCTGTCCATGGGGTCGCAATGGGTCAGACACAACTTCACAACTAACAACAACAAAAGTATCTGTAAGTCTGAGGAGCACCTGTATAATAAAAATACAAAACCAGGTTCAGTTTTCATTTTCTGCATTCTTTGCTCATGGCAGGAATCTTGCAGCCAAGGGATCCTTGACAGAAGAAGATCAGACCCTGCTTAAGTACTTCCAGGGAAGGTTTGCTTGCCACGTCCTGTAGTTTTATCAATAGCATATTTCTCTGTGATCAGTTGCCATTGATTCTAGTCCTGCCTTCTAGTAAAGAAAGAACAAGTCAACCCCATCACATCCATGAACAGCATTTTTGGAATCATGTTTCCCCTCACCTGAAGTTTTTTTCTCCCCCTAATCCATTTCTCCTTACAATGTTGAAGATGCCTAATACAGAGGCAAAATGAACAAACAAATCTTTCCACTGACTTGAACAAGAAAAATCCCAAACTCCCACCTCCACTGTATGCAGAAATGAACTTTGCATGTTCCATACACCCACCCAATATGAATATACTCCATTCCAAAGATGACACCAGAGGGCAGCAGCAATGCAAACATTTATTGCAATTTGGTATAAACACCCTGCTAATTCCTTGGTATTTCATAGAATCATAGAATAATAGCATTGGAAGGGACCTTGGAGGTCTTCTAGTCCACCCCTGCTTAAGTAGGAGACGTTATAGCATCCTGGACAAATGATTTTCCAGTCTATTCTTGAAAACTTCCAAGTGATGGAGCTCCCACAACTTTTGAAGGCAAGCATTTCCACTGGTTAATTATTCTCACTGTCGGGAAATTTCTCCTCAGTTCTAGGTCGAATTTCTCTTTAATAATCTTCCATCCATTATTTCCTGTTCTGCCCTCAGGTGCTTTAAAGAATAGGCTGGCCCTATTTTCTCTATGTCAGCTCAGTAAACTTGGTTCTCTGAACTTGTTATCTTGCAGACATTGAGCTACATATATTCTGTTACATCAGTATAATTGTGATAAATATCAACCATTCAGGTATTCAGACAACTGGGAACACGTGAACAATAAATAGGAGCTTTATCATGGAGCTTTTGCAAAAGGGAATTCTGCACTCATGGCCGCAGAAGACATTTCCCCGAGGAGGGTTGGGATTTATATACAGTTTCAAATATACAGTCTCTGCCCCTTTCTGGGTTCACAATCTACCCAGCTACAAATCTCCCTATGCAATACCCCTATTATTGTAGAACAACATCTGTTTCCTTAACTTGTTTACCTGTTTCCATTTCCAGTAACCTCCATCATTAACATGACACTGGACAGCTTGACCTGCCAAATATATAACCTCTATACAAAACAATAGAGAATTCTCACATAATATTCCAGTAAATTATCTTAGGTTAACACAGAGGTTAAAAATGGCATTACCATTGCTTTATATTTTCACATATGTATAATTTTACATATCACAACAATAGAGCCAGTTTGATGCAGTGAATTAGACATCAGGCTAGGCTAGGCTAGGCTAGGCTAGAAACTGGGAGACTGTGAGTTCTACTCCCACCTTAGGCACAAAGCCAGCTGGGTGACATTGGACTCTCAATTTTTTTCAGCTCTAAGAATGAGGCAATGCAAACCACTTCTGAAAAACCTTGCCAAGAAAACTGCAGGGACTTGTCCAGGCAATTTCCAAGAATCAAATATGATTGAAAAGAAGAAAAAAAAATGATATAAGACTCTGCCAACTCTGTCCCCAAGGAGAGACCCATCTTGTCCAGCATTCTGTTCCTATAACATCCATGAAAGATGCCAATGAGTACCCCATAAGCTGAATACTCTGACAAAAGCACCCTTTCATTTATATTTTTCAGCAACAGGAGACCCTATGTAATACTTTTGAATAGCATCAGGCAATAGTCTTTCAGACAGATTCCAAATTATTTATTTAATACACTAGGTACATATTTTAAAAAGGATATAATAACTTGGCATTTGAGAACCTATGATAGTATTGTTAAATGAATCCCCACATTGTTTGCTTTATGTGTATTTCTGATTGCATATTAGGATACCAGAATAACAGAGTTGGAAGGGACCTGGGAGGTCTTCTATCCCAACCACCCTGCTCAGCTAGGAAGCCCTACACCATTTCAGACAAATGGTTGTACAATCTCATCTTAAAAACTCTTTTATAAAGAGCCATGGTGGTTCAGTGGTTAGAATGCAATACTGCAGGTGACTTCTGCTGACTGCCGACTGCCTGCAATTTGGCAGTTCGAATCTCCCCAGCCTCAAGGTTGACTCAGCCTTCCATCCTTCCGAGGTGGGCAAAATGAGGACCCAGATTGTTGAGGGTAATATACCAACTCACTTAGAGAGGGCTGTAAAGCACTATGAAGCAGCATATATAAGTGCTACTGCTACTTATTGCCCACCTTCACAACAATAACTTTGTTATTTCTCTTTCCTTGTTTTCTTGCTCTTCATTGGGTCCCTTTGCTCAGATTCCTGGAGTTCAAAAAATCTCTGCAGTTAGTATGTATGTATGTATAATCACTGATCTCTTTTGCCTGGCTTTTGAATAAGTTACACCTCTCAATCCTTTCCATTCCATACCTTCTTCCATCAGCTATTCCTGCATTAAGATGTCTGATTTTTCTAGTTTGTTCACCATGCTGTTCTTTTGTATAGATACACTGGTATCTTTGGCTGATACAAAAAGTATATTTTTCATTTGTTCTGATTCCCTTCTAGAGTTCAAATGGTACTACATTTCTACACATCAGAGGTAGCCCCATTCCACAGGTATGTTGCAGCCATTACTGGCCTCTCCCAAATACTGCTGTGCCAATCCAGTCCCAAGAAGTATGCTTCTCATTTGCAATTTATTCACTCACCCGAGCTCTAGACAGGTGTGAAAAATGGAAGCAGATGATTCAAGCTGCAGCTGCTGAATGTGCTAAGTGCCAACAAGAAAGGCATGAGCCCGTTGAAGAGAGTGCCAACAAAGCAAAGGAGCTCTGGCCTTGAAAGTAAAGTGACAATTGGAGACTTGAATGGTTGAGCTCAAAAGAGAACTGAAAGAACAAGGTATTAATTTTGAGTCGGTGAATGAGTGACTCAAAAACACAACCCTCCAGCTTAATCAGATAAATACAAACTTAAAAGCAAATCCTGCTCCTTCCACAGTCATATCATAATTAAGGAGGCAGAAGCTAGAGAATAGCAATCTGTGCGAAGTTTGAGAAGCACTAGGAAGGGGAAAGTAAATCATGAGGAAAAAAGGAACACAAGAAGATAGGAAATCAAACAAAGAGGTTGTCTAACATATGCTTTCTAATATTGTCAGAGAATAAGACAGGGTAGGAATTACAGGTAGTCCTCAGTTTACAATAATTCATTTATGTTTTCTAATATTGTCAGAGAATAAGGCAGGGTGGGAATTACAGGTAGTCCTCAGTTTACAATAATTCATTTAGTGATCATTTGAAGTCACAATGGCACTGAAAAAAGCAATTTATGACCCTTTTTCATACTTACAACTGTTGCAACATCCCCATGATCACATGATCAAAATCAACTTACTCCTCTTTATGACGGTTGCAGTGTCCTGGGTCATGTGATCACCTTTTGGGACCTTCTGACAAGCAAAAGTCAATGTGGAAGCCAGATTCACTTAACAACCGGGTTGCTAACTTAACATCTGCCATGATTCACTGAACCACCATGGCAAGAAAAGTTATAAAATGGGGTGGATGAGGAACACACTTAATTGTCTCGGTTAGCAACAAAAATTTTGGCCTCAATTGTGGGTGTGAATCAGGAATTAGTTTGAGGCATTTTTTTTACACGATGGTTGTCTTCATTTGTGGCTCTTTCTCCCAAGGTTATTCCCATATACCCTTATAGATCATGTGTGAACCACAAACAGCTAGGATTGCCGGATTGTCTTCATTCGTCTCAGCCTAAAATTGATTTCATTAGCTTTTAGTGGCAGCAAGTAGGCAGGTCTAGTCAATGTCGAAGTTGCCCCATCTGGCTCAGGCTCCCCGAGTGCTTAGGAACATTGAAGAAATAAGGCAACAATTGTCAATTGGCAACATGGATTAAATCCAACTCACCATCTCTTTTTGTATGGCACATAGGGGTGGATGGGCAGAAAACAGAGGTGGTATTCAGCAGGTTCTGACCAGTTCTGTAGAACTGGTAGTGGAAATTTTGAGTAGTTCAGAGAATTGACAATTTTTTACTTGACAATTTTGTGAAGTAGTCTGGGCCAGAAGCACATCTAAAAGTACTCTCTCTAACTTTTACTAAGGTTATAGTAACAGAATCTTGCAAGCCTGATCTCCCCCTTCTTGCCTTTCCAATCTAAGAAACTAGGGAGGGTCACTTCTTAGACTTTTGCTAGACCCACATTCTTTCTATGGACTCATCTGCTTCTTATCTAACCACTCGGTGGTAGGATTTAGCCAGTTCACACCACTTTGAGAGAGCCAGTTGTTAAGTTTCTGAGCAGTTTGGTGAACTGATTGTTGGAAGAAATCATTAGGGCAGAAAACCGGTTATTACATGATTTGCATCCCACCACTGTGACCACTGCATAATCTGTTGATCTTCCTCTGTCTTCCAAGGTCATTCTCATGTATCTTTATACTTCATTGCTGATCTAATAGCTCTCATGCTCTTTGGCCAGCAGACCTGCTGACCGCATCCAGAGAGTGAGAGAGGGAGAAGTGGCTGGAGGCTCTGACCTCACCTAGACCACAGTTCCTGCCACATTAAATGAGAGAGGGAACTTCAGTTTATTTTTTTTTATTTTTTGTCTTGTTGTATAAATAACCTACATAATATTCTAGATTTTTCTTCCTGACTTACAAAACTTAAAATATTTACCACCTGGCCCTTTCTTGAAAACATTTGCTGACCCCTGCAGGAAAGTAAGAAATGGCTACCACCATAACAGTAGAGAAAAGCTACCACACACTTTAGGGAAGACATTTGGAATGGGAGCATTAAAGGGTTTTAATGGTGATTTCTTTTTTTTATTGACAAGGAAAACATTTCTCTCTACCCTAAAGAATGAAAACAAACTAAGAGAATTCAGCATGGAATCAGCTCAGGAATGACCTGATTGTACCAAGCCTGTCCCACCCTCATACTTCCTTGAGTATACATTGGCTGCATAAATGCAGTTTTATTCCAGTCTTTTTAAAAATGCATTTCAGCATTTTCCATGTTTCCATTCTTCTGCTCAAGCTACAGAAGATGAAAATGACCCAGTATATATTTTCAGGATCTGTAGAGTAATTTAAAATATCGATTGTGACTCTTTGTCATTGTGGCTCCCAGAGAAAAAATTTAACATCAGATTTTCAATTGTGCTTCAATCTTTTTCCCTTTTCCACCTCCTCCCCCCCCAATTTATTGTCTTGGTTCTGTTTATAGTTACGACACCTACAAGCCCACTTAATTTCTACACTGTAAGCCACAGTATTACAAACAAGACTATCAAAAAGCAAAGTCAAACAAAAAAGTCACCACCAGTGAGTTGACGTGTGCATATTGAATGGCGGTTGTGGCAGTGAGGAAATGATAGCAGTGTTCTGATATCTCAGGGGTTACCACAAAGAAGAGGGAGTCAAGCTATTCTCCAGAGCACCTTAGGGCAGGACAAGAAGCCATGGGTGGAAACTAATAAAGGAGAGAAGCAATCTAGCGCTAAGGAGGTTAGTCTTAGTTGCTGGGGGATTTGGCGAAGCCAAACAACAGGATCACACCTCACCAGCTCAAATCCCCCAGCAACGAAGACTAACCTGAGCACAACGAAGCCCCCACCTGAACAGAACACACCCCCAGCCAATCAGAACACAGTCAAGCCCCCACCCAATCAAGTCACACCCCCACCAGCAGTTAAAAGGAAGCTCACATTACTCTGCAAGCTCACATTACTCTGAGAAGCACAGAGCCGAAGAAACAAGCCTGAAGATGATGAATGAGACTTCATCAAAACGCCGCCTAGATACTTCCAATTTTACATGGGAGAAAACCCGAATAACCATAGATCCACAT
>BLBF01000025.1:5617533-5655497 GCA_015471245.1 Laticauda colubrina | reverse complement strand
GTATGTGGGTCAGGCTATCACAGCTGTTGGTTTTAAATTTGAGGCTAGCCTACTGCTGTGCCAGGATATTTTTTTTTTCTACATCCTGATTGGTTGGGAGTCTTGGTCTGTGTTTATTGGACTTGGAGTTTGTTTGATTGGTGTTTCTGGTTTCTTCTGTCTGTTTTGTGGCTTTGATTGACTGACAACATTGTGTTCCTGTATTGGAGGCTTTCAGTGCAGCTTGGCTTCAAGTAAAAGGACGGCTATCATCTATTAGCAAGCTCGGTTTCACCTGGGTGCCTGGTTGGGGTGTGTTTGAGCTGGAGGTATCAGAGGGAGTCTGTTTGTGCCCAGGTGTTTGCCTGGCTTGTGGTGTGGAGATCTTTCTATTTGAGAGTGCAGGCTTCCAAATGATTGACAGTCTGGTAGAATCATCTCTTCTGTTCATGCTTTCAGGTCTTTTTTCAATATCTATGGCTTCTCTGATGATTCTGTGGCTGGGGTTTTCTGTAGTGGCTAGGGTTTTGGTGCCATTGAAGTTGATGTTGTGACCTGTAAACAGGTCCTGTAAACAGATTCCCTCTGATACCTCCAGCTCAAACACATTGTCAGAGGCAGGACTTCGACATGCTGCTTGTAAGCAACTTGGAAATGTCCTAGACCTACCACAGGGATTCGATTCCCTTGGTAGTCCTTCAGAGTTAATTTTTGTTTCTGGAGCTCTTTTAGTTTGATATTTGGGACCAGTTGTCTGATTGTGTCCCATGACACCATTGACAGGAAAGACCCTGAATCGACCTCCATCTCACAGGGGATGCCTTTGATTTTTATGATGATTTTAACTTTTTTTCCGCTTTCCGTCTGAGCGCTTCCGATAGTGACAGTTTGATGGGTCTTTTCTCGGTTACTGGCTCGTTTGTTGCGCTCCCACTTTCTCTCGGCTTGTTTCGATTCAGCTTGTGGGGGAGAGTTACTGCATCTGTTAGGGCTGTTATTTTTTCGATTCCTACAGACCTTCTTGATGTGTCCCCTTTTCTTACAAGCTCTGCAGATGGCATCAAGGAATCTGCAATCGGCTCGAGGGTGGTTTACTCCGCAACCGGCACATTCCCGCCAGTTTCTTTTTTCGCGCCTTTTTTTGTTGGCGTATAGGCGGTGGACCTCATCGTCTTCCTCTCCGGATTCTGATGTCTCGTCAAAATCTTCATGGTGTGTGGTGGCGGAAAATTGCTTCTTCCCTCTGGTTAGGCTCGTTTCGTCGTTGTTCGCGTTCATTTGTTTCATGGTGGCCGCTGACTTTTTCGCGGCTTCTGCAGCTATGGCTTCTGTGATTGCTTCAGCCACGGTTATGTTGGGTTTATTTAGCAATTTACTTTGTAAATTAGAGTCTTTTAAACCCAATGCTACTCGATCTCGTATGGCTTCATCTAAGTTCAGGAACTCACATGCTCTCCCCAGTTGTCGGAGGGCTGCCACAAAATCAGCGATGGTCTCGCCTTCTTTTTGGTCCTTTCGGTAGAATTCGTGCCGTTTGATGAGATTTGACACCAGTGGTGCGTAATGAGCCTTCAACATTTGCTGGAGTTCGGGCCAGGTCATTTGTTTTACGTCTCTGGGCTTCGCCAATGCCTTGGCCATTTTGAATACTGTTGGTCCACAATGCGTTAAGAATACAGCCCTCTTACGCTGGTCTGAGATCCCTTCCATCTCGTTACTTTCTAAGTACATTTGGAAATGGTCTACGTAGGATTCCCAATCTTCTTCATTGGGGTTGAAGGGTGTGGGCGGTGCATTATTTCTGGCCATCACTTCAAGCCTGGGTTTCAATTTGCCACGTGCACAGTCTCACGTTTTAGGACAATCTCACCTTCGTCGCCAGTGTTCCATCCGGAAAAACGAGAGGTAGACCGGGTTCCAACAGTAAAAGTCTTTATTTCAACAGTTAAGTGAAAATGGAACAGTTTGGCTCTTGCCGCGGCAGCCTTTATATACGGCTTGCCTGCCGGCTTGTAGCCAATGACGATTAGTTGGTTTTGCCCCCTTTTGGCAGCTCTTTTGGATTGGTTCCTAGTGAACCAATCCCTATGCTGGCTTTTCTAGCCAATCACAATCGAGG
Organism: Laticauda colubrina; assembly: GCA_015471245.1. Classification (NCBI taxonomy): domain Eukaryota; kingdom Metazoa; phylum Chordata; class Lepidosauria; order Squamata; family Elapidae; genus Laticauda; species Laticauda colubrina. Next base: position 5,653,399 of record BLBF01000025.1, on the reverse strand, counting down.
ATTTGGAGTAAACTATTTTATACAGAACAAGCTCCAATCCCTACTGCCAGGTGGGGAGGTTCAACATCTGGGTATGACTAAATCAAGTACCTCTCCTGTTGATTGTCAGTAGAATCCAACCAAATATTATAATTCATTGTTTAGTGCAACTGGACTGAATTTCCAGAATTAGAAATATGTTATGTTTTTTTTTTAAAAAAGGTACCATATTTAGGAGCAAGAACAATAATTGAGGAAGTTTCATCTTTATACAAAATGAATTCTGAATCAGTTGTCCTTTCCATACAGTCAGTACTATGCACAGTCATGTTCCCCTTCAGGCTGTGATTAAACAGTCAAAGTGATTGCAACACCTTTTTTTTATGTGATGTCTCTATTTATGTGCTGCCTGGATCTGCAGTACACATTTTTTAAAAAGATAGAACACAACTCTGATCATACTAACACCATTATAACTTTTTGATCATAACCTGTGGACGCTCCTGTCTACGGCAAATCAAATAATTCATTGTTCTTCAACTTATTCTTGATCTTGGTACATTGTTGTCTAAGTTAGGCAACAGCAGTAGCTGACTTGACTGATCTCAGAAAACCAAGCAAATTGGCCCTGGGTTATATTTAAATGGGAGTCAACCAGGAAATACCAGGAAAAAAACATTATAATAATATAATGATCGGTTCCAGGTTGACTCAAGCTTCCATCCTTCCAAGGTTGGTAAAACGAAGACCCAGATTGTTGGGTGCAATATGCAATATATAAAAAGTCTGCTTAGAGCAGGATTGTCAAACTCCTGGCCCGTGGGCCGGATAAGTCACACGCTCGCCATGGCCACATCTGGTTTAGCAAAGAGAGGAAAAGTCCCAATACAGCATGTGGGAGCGCCGTGACAATGTGAGTCTGACTCCTGGCTTAGAGAGTGCTGTAAAGCACTATGAAGCAGTATATAAGTCTAAATATTATTGCTATAGTATAGTATGGTGCAGTATAATATAATATAGTACAGTATAATATAGTACAGTACAGTATAATATAGTACAGTATAATAATATAATGCAAGGCAATGCAATTTGTTAATAGAAGTATCTAAAATAAATCTATAATGGGAAAAAGACCATTCAGGAAGCAGAAAATGGTGAGGCTCATCAATATTTTGCTACCAAGAAAATGATATCATTGCATCCATGAAATTACAGGAATAGAGTATGATATGAAGGTAATTTTATTTTTCATTTGGCTAAACAAAAGTGAACAGATATGATGGATTGTACTATCCATTGTTATCTACAGCAAGAAGAGGGAAAATTTCGAGGCAATTCATTACTCCATAAACGAGTGCTGATTAAATTAACGCAAAGCTTTGGTAGGAAAGGTAAGTATCTGCCAATGGAGATAAAGAACCACTTAATTCGCTGCTGCTTTTCTCAAATGATGCGCAAGCCACATGGAGAGCTAATGTGTTTGCCTTGCCACATTTTGAGCAGATGGCATTCGGAAGACTGTTATGTCCTTTTCTGTATGGGAAGGAAGACAGTTCCTGCCTCTTGTTCCTGATTATGTTGCATCACAAAATGACAGAAGCAAGGGAAAGGGGGGGAAAGGGGGAGAGAGAGAGAGAGAGAGAGAGAGAGAGAGAGAGAGAGAGAGAGAGAGAGGGAAAGAGAGAGAGAGAGAGAGAGAGAGAGAGAGAGAGAGAGAGAGAGAGAGAGAGAGACCTTGCTATTTAAAGTTGCAGAGCTATGAGGCTGGCTTAGACAAGAAATGTCACTGATTGGGCAATGGAGAATGGGAAAGACCATTGAAAAACCAAGAGCTTCCCCATTGTAAGTACAATGATTCTTAATGTGCCCTTTCACATGCATCACAAATAGGCGTGATGGTTGTGGGTCCAGAATCAGTTTTAGAACTGATTCTGGAATAGGGTGTGATGCTATGGCTCCCGTCCCAGGGTGGAAATGCCTTGCTTTCTGTCCCCTGTGTCAGCTGGCTAAACCAAAGGGGTGGGAAGGAGCAGTGGCCAGTAGCTATTATCAGTACAGGCAACCTGGTGACCAAGTGTGTTAAACTTCAATTCCTGTCGTCATCCATGACAGGCAATTGGAGGTCTGTGATGCAAAACAGATAGATTGCCTGGGCTAGACAAAGACTAAAGCCAGCTTAGCCATTCTTGTCTTTTCCACCTCTCCCTACAAAAGGATTCCTTGAAGTTCTGCAAGATAAGCCTGGGCATTAAAAAAAAAAAAAAAGTGGGGTATTCTGAGCCTGCTGTTCTAATTCACCCCTCTTCGTTTTCCATGATCAGTGATGGCTGGAAGTAGATAGGGAAAGAAATTTATTTGCTAAAAGTCAATATATAGTATATTTACCATACAATTCTCACAAGTTTTTCTTTAGGAAATAAAAAGCCAGAGGTGGTATTCAGCAGGTTCTGACCAGTTCTGGAGAACTGGTAGTGGAAATTTTGAGTAGTTTTAATCAGCAAATAAAGGAGCAGATTTACAATGGAGAATCAGCTGAGACCTCACCTTTTTTTTTGTTTTAACACTACCAATGATCCCCGTATCACAATGTTCCTCCAATAATCACCTCATTTTTAAAAGAAAAAAAAAAGTGTGGGGGGGGAAATCCACCCTGTAGACACAAGTATTAGAATCCATTTAATGAAAGGGAGAGGCTATTTTTGTTTCTCCTGGTCATGGGATTGTAGTTTAGCTTCAGTGCTGGGGAGAATTGCTGGCAGCACTTCATAGCACCAAGGTCCTCTTTGGAGGCTGCCAGTGTGAAAATACAACAATCAGCTTGAGAAAAGCTGATCTGCAGGAAGCATCTGCTTTTATTATGCAAGAAAAAATCAATAACAGATTGACTCAGTCACATTGAAAGGAGAAAGGGAGCAGAGAAATAAAAAAGAACTTCTCGCTTTCTTTTTATGACGAGTTTTCCACCTTGTTATAAGAATATGGTAAGGGGCATGATGTTAATTCAGACACAGAGGCCAGTTCATGAGGGTGGACTTTCGGCAGATTTTGTGTCTCTTTTCATTCTTGAAATGTTGTTTGATGATGCCATTAGAGCAACTGCTAATGCAAACACCATGCTTCTTGCTTGCATGATGGTTATCTCCTCTGTGGCTTCTCTTTCTGTCTCCCAAGGTCATGCCCACAGGCCATTACAAGTAGATGGTGTTTTCTGACATTATTAGAGGGGATAGTAGAGTAGAACAGACTAAGGAACTAACCCCATATAGATTTAAAACTATGTTTTATTAGAACAGCAATAGTAACAATCCTGCAGGTCTGAATGTGCTTCCTTACTTTATTTCATATGAAGTAGGACCTGTCTGCGGCATTTTCTCAAGACAGTTTCTTGGAATGAGCTTAAGGTTTATTTGTTTACTAATCAGTCTTCTGTTCACTGTTCTTTAAGGCCATTCTCTGTAGAGGAACCCCCGAGAGCACCAGAATATTTTCAGAGCAGATGCCAGATTCCTCTCACATGAGGTCACCAACACATAGAATAAAATACCAGAGTTGGAAGGGACCTTGGACATCTTCTAATCCAACCTCCTCCTCAGGCAGGAAACCTTACACCACTTCAGACAAATGGTTATCCAATATCTTTTTAAAAATGTCTAGTGTTGGAGCATTCACAACTTCTGGAGGCAAGTTGTTCCTCTGATTAATTGTTCTAACAGTCAGGAAATTTCAACTTACTTCTAGATTGCTTCTCTCCTTGATTAGTTTCCACCCATTGCTTCTTGTGCTTTGGAGAATAGTTTGACTCCCTCTTCTTTCTGGCAACCCCTGAGATATTGGAACACTGCTATTATGTCTCCCCTAGTCCTTCTTTTCATTAAACTAGACATACCCAGTGCCTGCAACCATTCTTCATAATCATAATCTATCTGATTTTCTAAGACAAGAAGAGTTTAAAGGGATCATATGCCTGTCCCATTTTTCTTCATAGGTCTGTTTGCAGGGGTGGGATTCTACCAGTTCATACCTATTCGTGAGAACCGGTTGTTAACATTCTAAGCAGTTCAGAGAACTGATTGTGAGAAGAAATTACTGGCCTAATCCTGTAAAGAAGGCGGGAAGGGAACATTCTGGTGTTGCTTACAGAAACTGCCTCTCCGTTAACCCTTATTACATTCTTGACAGGACTAGACTTCCTGTCTCAGGAACGTCTCTGGAATTTTTTCCCCTCCTTTGCTGCTACTTTGCTTATATGGAGTGACCATTCAAATTTACAATGGCTCTGAAAAAAGTGACTTCTGACCCTTTTTCATACTTACTACAACTGCAGCATCCCCACAGTCATGAGAGGCCAGGTGAGGAGATGCGTGCCTCGATGTAAATGATATTGAGTTAGTCACACCCAGCCAATAACATGACCACCAAGCCATGTCCACCCAGTCACATGACCACAAAGCCATGCCCACCACCTAAGCCACGTCCACAGAACCAGTTGTTAAAAATTTTGAATCCTACCCGTCTGTTTTCCTTTTAAAACATCCATTGAAAACCTTAGACAAAGCTCTTATTTCAGAGGACAGAACCACTAAGGCTTTCAGGACTTTATTTTTTATTTTTCTGCCGCTTTAATTTCAGGTTCATTTGTAGGGTTGCCATAGTGTCTTTGAAGGTAAAATTTTTGACATCTCTCCTCAAGCTTTTTATTTCTGTTTGCATGTAGCTTAAACACAGGAAGACACGGGACTTTATCACATAACTCTGTCCATCTTCCCTTTAGGAAAGGAGAAGTTCATATCACTATTTTCACTGTTTCTTTAGCCTCCATTCCCAAAGCTATTCCTCTGCCTGAAAATGCTGGTCTGGCCAAGGAAACAATTACATGCTTCACAGAGGTGTGGGATGCCAGGGAAACATCCTTTCAATACCCACTGAAGTTTGGAGTTAACTCTGTCCTGCTGCTCGCAGAACCAAGTTTTGCTACTTCCTTTTGTACTTAGAACTGATATTGCATATGTTATACATAGGAGTGGGATTCAAAAATCCCAACAACCGGTTCTCTGCCCACTTGCTGGGTGGGCGGGGCCTACCAGAACTTCCGGGAGGGCCGTTTTTCACCTCCCCCAGAGTCTGGAGCAGAGGCTTCCCTCGGGCCTCTGGAATAAAACAGCCTCCCCTGGGCTACAGAGGCCATCCGGAAGCTGTAAACAGGCCCATTTCCGGACTTAGAGAACTTCCAGGAGGACCGTTTTTCGCCCTCCCAGAGCCTTCATGTGGACCCTGTACTTAGCTGTATCCAAAATGGGCTGCATGGAGACTCTTGAGAGGTCTGGGGCAGGGTGAGCAGGACCAGCCAGTCGGTTCAACTACCAGTCTGGGGACCAAATGTAAATTTAACATCCGGTTTGCCTGAATGAGCTGAATCCCACCCCTGGATATATATGTACATGTCCATAAAGCAAGTAGTTTGACCGAACTCCTCTTCTGAAAAACAATTTCTCAAGAAGGAAGCCTACTTTTTCCTTTCCACCCACCCCTGAATATATTCTACTGGTTTAATGAATTATCCAGAGAGATTCCAAGTAACCATCTATTTCCCTCATGGATATTAATAAACAACAAAGAAATGTAGCCATTAAAGAAAGAGGCATCTGCACACCATTTTTTTTTTTTTAGCTTATTGAGGGTCCTCAAAAGGAGATCTTACTTGCAGTCTTTTTATCTTGGGGAGGTGGAATGATAATTGTGATCCTTGGGCCTTCAGATTCCATTTCTCTTCTTTTATGTCCAACATTTTAGAGGCCATCCTTGCAACTTGAAAAGATCCATTTGCCTCTTGAGGCCTCTTCTCATCTCCCTGTGTTCTTCTATCTTCAGTATCATCATTCCATCAGCTCCACTGAGAGGCCAAATCCAGGCTTCTTTCTCAACAGAGGCTGACCCTGGCTCTCACTCAAGCCAAGGAGGAAGATGAGATGGAAGAAAGCAAACTCTGATGGGCCTTGTGAAACGAACAAGCACCCCACCTTTCTTAATTGCTTAAATTCAGTGGGATGTCATTTGAGAAATAACATTTCATTTTAAGATGGGGTGCCTGAGCTTTTCTTCTTCCCACATCATCCTTTTTTTTCTCATTTGTGGTGTGACTTTCACACTGTAAGGTTTCATGCAGGATCTTTTTTTCCCCTTCGGAATGGTCATATGAAAGCTACTTTGAATGTTTTTGAACTGTAGGATGGGGAGCAAAGTGCTTAAAAACAACTCCTGTCTGCTGCTTTCCCTCTTTTCCATGTCTTTTTCCCAATAGTCTTAATGCAGCCAATCCTGGTCCAACTAAAACATTGTACATATTTCCTTTGCAGTAACCTATGCACTTGAACTATCTGGATTGGTATCTGACTTTGGTGGCCTCTTATTCATTCCCTGCTTCCACATCACAATTTCTATAACTTCACGTTAAAGTTCCTGACATGAATGTCATAGCTGTGTTTTCCATCATTATGTAAGCACATGAATACAGATTAATGATTGTGTGGCATTTATAAAAGGGGGACATGCAAAGAGACATTTATTTATTTATTTACTTACTTACTTACTTACTTACTTACTTACTTACTTACTTTAACTGTCACCACAAGGAGACATTGCATGTACCTTAAGATTAGTGTTCCAAAACTGGTATTTGGTTAAGCCCATGTCCCACTGCACCAACGGATGCAAACAGGATGTAAAACGGACAAAAAAGCTTGCCATCCGTTGGAAAACGCGATACATCCATTGTGTACTCACTGCATATGTGTTTCATACGCTCTATCTGTTGAGCATCCGTCCACTGAGATTTCATCTGCGCAAGAAATTTTGAGCTGCACAAAACTTTTTGAGCGGATGAACTTTCCGCCACGTACGATGTACATCTGTGACACATATAGGCAACAAACATTCTACGTCTGTTGTCATCCATTAAACGTCCACTGTATCCTCTCGGCATCCTCTGGACATCCCCTCAACTCACATCCACTGCAGCTGAAAACGGAAAGAGGGAGGAAGCGAAAGGTACACGGAACGTCCACACAGCATTAGTAGCACGGAAATAGAAAGGATGTAAGCGGATGCATCTCATATATAAAGCATTAAAACGGACAAAACGTTTGTATATGGGACGTATCTCGGATATTTAGGATGTCTGGAGTATGCCTAGAGTATGTGGAAGGACACCAAGCTGAAAACCGATATTTCCTATAAAAAGGGGGAGGAAATCACCTGGATCTCAGTATGAGTCCAGCAGCCATGGTGTACAGACCTCTTCACCCTTGGTCTTGCTCTTCCACATCATCCATTGATCTCCACCATGGATCATCACACAGTCCTTATGGTAGCTGTGATCATTCAACACCAGAACCAAGCCCTGTTCAAACTGTTTCACCTTTTCTACACAAGGAGAAGAAGGAGACGTTCAAGAGCTGTGTGGGTCCGACAATGGATTGGGAGAAGAGTGGAGTTTAGACTCTACGACAAGCTGATAGTGGAGCTGAGGAATGAAGACCCTCGTGCATTCCAGCACTTCATGAGGATGCCACCAGCCATGTTTGACGAAATTGTAGAGCATCTGAGACCCAGGTTGACCAAGCCTAGCACCAACTTCCATCCCACCCTGGACCCTGGACTGACTCTGCAGCACCTGGCCTCTGGAACCACATACAGAAACATGCAGTATGCATGGAGGGTGCCACACAACAGCATCAGCAAAGTGGTCAGAGAAGTGGTGCAGGCCATCATCGAAGAATACGTGGAGGAGCTCCTCCAGTGTCCCACCACTGAAGGCTGGAGGAAAGTTGCAGAACAGTGGTATCAGAGGTGGAACTTTCCCCACACTGTTGAAGCCATAGATGGGAAGCACGTGGCTTGCAAAGCTCCAGCCAACTCAGGGTCCTCTTATTAAAATTACAAGGGCTTCTTCAGGATCATCCTCTTTGCCATGGTTGATGCTGACTACAAGTTCATGTACATCGATGCTTCAGGCAACGGGTCAGCTTCAGACAGCCAGGTATACAACGCCAGTGACCTCAAGGATGGGCTGGAATGCAACCTCATCATGGGTTTTCCAGATCCAGACCCCCTACCCAATGATACACAATGATGTGCCCTACTTCATCATGGCTGATGACGCCTTCTCCCTCAGAATCTACCTCATGAAGTCCTACACTTCAAGATACCTCACCCATGAAGAGAGGATCTTCAACTACAGGCTGTCCAGGACAAGACAGGTGGTGGAGAACGCCTTTGGCATCCTGGCCAACAGGTTCCTGTTACTTCTCACCACCATGCAACATCACCCACAGACTGTGAGGAGCATTGTGCAAGCTTGCTGCATCCTGCACAATCTCATGCGCACCCGTTACCCAGTGTTGCAGAACAGGCTTGTGGACCGTCAACAAATGAATGGGGTCATGGAGCCTGGTGAATTGAGGCAAGGATGAAACCTGATAGATCCTGTGGATGTACCAGGCCCCAACAGAGCTTCACGTGAAGGGAAGAAGCAGAGCAACCTCCTGAAACACTGGTGCAACTCCCTAGCTGGAGCAGTGGAGTGGCAAGACAGGATGATAGATGCTTCATGGATGCTTCCTTGAAGCTGTTGCATAACACTGATGACATTGTGCCATGTATGTTGAGGGATGGGTAAGGATAGTTAATGAATAGGGCATTAATAAAGAGCTTGGTTTATTTTGAAATGTGTTGATCAATGAATAAATTGTTATTGATAAAAAAGGGTGATATGTGTGGCAGCTGGGAGGGTGGACCATACAGTCCCACTATGCTTGCACTGGAGGTTTATCTATCCCACAGCTATCCTTACCTATCCTACAACTATCGTTACCCATCCCACAACTATCCTTACCTATCCCACAGCTATCCTTACCTATCCCACAGCTATCCTTACCTATCCCACAGCTATCCTTACCCATCCCACAACTATCTTTACCCATCCCACAAGCATGCAAAGGCTTAACCATTTTTTCAAAGTTTTCACCAACACATTAAGTAAATAAAATGAACCAAGTGTGTGAAGCAAATATAACATTTATTAATAACTGTCTTAAATAAACTGTATGACTTTATTAAAAAAGCAAAATGAACCAAGTAAAGTATCTTTAAGCAAAGATAAAGTGAACAGGTAACAATTCAGTCTCTGGCACTATTCTCAGTCACTCTGAGGCATGTCCATGGTCTCAGCTTTCAAGCGGCCAGGGACTGTGGAGGTGGCTGTGGCTTGAGTGCTGGTCTGAGGTGCCATTGGGGTGCTTGGCCCTGAGAGGACAACAGGGGATGGTGTGTTCAGGAAGCTCTCAGAGAGCTGACTCAGTCCCGTGAGGTTGAGAGGCTCTTCCTCAAGGACCTGGGATGTCAGGCACAGTACTGATGACAGATTTTCTGTTGAGGGGCTTGGCTGTGGGGTGGAGGAAGGAGGAGTGTAGTGGGGCTGTCTGGTCTGCAGCTGGGTGAGGTGAGGCCTCTGTGGCATGCGATGAACCTGGGCCTGGACTGGGAAGGGCTGCCTCTGCTGTGGGAAGTCCTGGTTCTCGTAGCCTTGGTAGGTGAGGGGCTGTTGAAAGCCATGGAAGGGCTGTGACATCGCCTGGGGTGGAGGAGCAGACCTGGACTGGGTCGGAGCAGGTTCAGCTGGGCCTGGAGGGTTGTGCAGAAGTGCTGTGATCTTCTGCTTCATCACCTGGTACTGGGCCTCGGGCAGGTCCATGAGGGTCTGGCTCAGGTAGGTGACGAAGGGCTTCCGGTTCCAGGATGGTATGTCACTGTGGACCAGCTGAGAGAGAAGATCTGTGCTGGTTTTGATTGTGTCCCTGATCTCCAACAGGACAGTGTGGCTCTGGCCCTCCAGTCTACCTCTCTGCCTGCTTTCTGTGGAGGTGGAGCTGGGGGTGGGGGTGGGTTGGTCTCTGGTGGCTTCCGCTTCTTCCTCCATTTGTGACAGGGGATCCTCCACGTCCTCCGGCATGAGGAGTGCAGCTGTCAGGGGGGTCTCTGCCATGGCGCCCTCCAAAGACACCTGCCTGGACAGGGCAGCTGTTTCCTGGCTGGAAGAGGATTGGCTGTCTGTGGGCTGTCTGAGGGAGAGGGTTGTCAGAGGGGCTGCTCCTTGGTGGCGGACCTCACCCTCCAGGAAGCTGCACTTGGCCATGACATACATCTCCCGGTCAGTGAGCTTGACAGTGGCCTGGCCAGATTTCTTGAGGTGTAGCTTGCCATACCAGGTGTGCATATGCTTCCACCATCCCAGGAGTAGGTCTGAAGGGTAGCTCAGGCTCTCTGCCTTGTCTCTCCAAGCTGCCTGCTTCCTCTTGGTGTCATGATAGAGTCTGTGGCCCTTTCTCCACAGGTACTCGTTCTCCCTCAGCCATTCCAGCACCTCCTCCTCATGCTCCTCGGAAAGGGTGTACTGTTTCCCCTCTCCCTTCTCCTTCCCTTGCCTCTTCTTCCCTCTGGCAGGGGCTTCAGCAGCAGGGCTTTGAGGGCCTTGGGGCTGGTTCACCACAGCAGCAGCACCAGCAGCAGCAGGAGAAGCACCAGCAGCACCAGCAGCACCAGCAGAAGCACCAGCAGCACCACCACCAGCAGCAGAAGCACCACCAGCACCAGCAGCACCAACAGGAGAAGCACCAGCAGCAGCAACACCAGCAACACCAGCAGACCAGCAGCAGCAGCAGAAGCACCAGCAGCTTCAGAGTCAGTGCCAGGGAGTGGGATGGTGGTTCTGTCCTTCTTGCCAGGGCTGGCAGGAGTAGACACAGGCTTTCTCTTCTTGCCTGACTGACAAACCATGGTGTTATTCGAAGATGTCTGTGGCAGCACGTCATTCCTCTGAATGCTGACTGCTTGCGAGCTGCATCCTTTTATATCTGTGGAGCTGACACAATTCATCCTCCCTGCATGTGCAGTGAACACTTTGCATCCGCTATGCATCCACTATGCATCTGCTATGCATCCTATAGGCATCCGTGATGCATCCGTGTCATCCGCTATGCATCCGCTCCTTCCGCTATGCGTCTGCTTCTCAATTCTGCCCTGGAAGCCCTTCGGATGTGTCATCCGCTTCCATCCGCTGTCATCCGCTAGGCTTCCTACGAACATCTGCTTAACATCCTCGCTACATACTACCCCCGTCTGTTCCTTTCCGTTCTTTTCCGTTCTGTTTATGCAAATTTGGGTGACTTTTTGGAGCAGATAACAACGGATGGAGCCACCCCCGAAATTTTGCTCGCCCGCTGTGTCCTTTTTGCATATGTTTTGATCCGTTGGCCAGTGGGACCTAGCCTTTAGTTGGCCATATTTTTCTCCAAGTCATTCTAAACCAAAAATAATGTGGTGTCCTCCAAAAGCTGTGGACAACTCTCATCATCCTTAGTAAACATAGAAATCCAAAGTTTCCAAAAGACATCTGGAGGTAACTTGGTACCCTTGTGATATTTATTAGATTTTTATTCCATCTTTATTACTTTGTAAGCAACTCAAGTTGCTGTTTATTAGTTTATAAGCAACACAACTCCTGTTGATATATATCTAAATATAGTATATAAAATCATACATTGCAATGTCCTACCTGGAAATGAATACTTCAGCTTCAATCATAACAATACAAGAGCACACAATAGATACAAACTCAAGGTTAATCGCACCAAACTTGACTGCAGAAAATACAACTTCAGCAACAGAGTGGTCAATGTCTGGAATACTCTACCTGACTCTGTGGTTTCTTCCCCAAACCCCAAAAATTTTAACTTTAGATTGTCTACTATTGACGTCACCCCCTTCCTAAGAGGCCTGTAGGGAGCATACATAAGTGCACCAATTGTGCCTATCACCCCTGTCCTATTGTTTTTTTATTTTTCTTATAAGTATCTATCTCATGTATTCAAAACTATAATTATTCTTACACCTGTATCTTGTAAGCAGTTGACAAATCAAATAAAATGTTAAAAAAAAAAAAAATTTTCCCACAATAATACTGTGAGGTGAGTTAGAATGAGAGAGAGAGAGTTAGCCAACTGGCTTTCATTCCTAAGGTGCTAGAATTCACAGTCTCCTGGTTTCTAGGCCAGCACTTTCATCACTACATCAAATTAGCTTTTGCATATATGTTGAACTTCCCACCTTCCCAGAGCCAGGTAATTATAAGCTCCAAATAGATCGATTTATGTTCTCTTCACTCCCTCACTACCTACTCCAGTTGATTTTCAAATTGCCTTTCAATTGATACTTTTCTTGGAGACCACAGACCATATTCAGACATCACTGGCTGCTTTTTCCCCCCTTTTTCATCTTCCTATTTGTTTCATCTCCCTATTTGTTTCTTAGCAGTTGTTTGTTTTTCCTGCAAAACAAACACTTGATTGCACAAATTTGACATTAGAAGAAATGCCATCTGCAAAAAAAAAAAGAAAATAACGAACAAAGAGTGGGAAAAGCGAAAAAGGAAGATTGAAAATGCACACATGCTGTTTATGATACTTATTGCACACCAGTGAGTTATATAATATACAATATTATATACGATACAATATATTATATAATATTATATAATATACAATATACAATATACAAAGTTATTATATACAATGCTCATCTTAGGTCAAATAAGCAATTAAAAATTTCTCATCAGTGGTCTCTTGGTTAAGTGATTAAGCAGCCAGCCAGTTAAAAATAAACATTAAAAAATGAAAGACTTCCCTGTAAAATTGATGTTCGTAATATTGAGATCCAATTTCTTTGCCTTTAAAGGCTGGACATAAAATCCATGGCAGATTAGAGCATCTGGGAGCTCTATGCTCACCCACTCTTTTAAGACCCTTGAACAGAGTGTGGCTAGATTTTAGTGAGGGTTGGTTATTTTGAGAAGTTCAGATTGTTAAACTGAGATTTAACAATGGTTTTGGTACCAAAAATATGTGGGACTCACTTTTCTACTTCTTTTTTTTCCTTAGTATATTTCTTTCTCTCTCTCTCTTTTTTTTTAGAATAGGGTTTTCTCTATTCTATATAGCTTGGAACCAATTTTTTTCCAGTCCCCAAATATAAACATGTATAAAAAGAAGAAAAAATGGGAAAAAACCCCTAATGTATAAAGCTTCATATTTTATTTAAAATATGAACAGCCAATCATCTCCAGAGTGCACTTTGTAGCTTTTATATAAAGCTCTTCTTGAGGATTGATAGAGGAAGACCCTCTCCTTGGAGCAACCTTGAAATAGGAGCATGCTTACATTACAAAGACATTTATACTAGGCTCACTCTCTCATTACTACACAAATATCCAGAGTGCACAGAGTATAAGGCAGAATCTCCTGGTTGCCTTCAGATATCAACCTTATCAAAACATATAAAGTTTCCCGGTTCTATGCAGCAATGCTCAAAATTCATCAGATGATGTTTTTTTGTGTTCAGGCTCAATTCTAAAAAAAAGTAGTCTCAACATGCAGCTACATTGCATATTAGATATAAATATAGCCTCTCTATATCACCTATATTCTCCTATACCTTCCTAATGTTCCCATTCATTCCCTCTCTCTCATGTGGGCTTTATATACTTTTACCAGTTATATGCTTGTGGTTCTGCCTAATGACTATATTCCATTCCCCTTATGCTGCTTTGTTACAAAATATTGGTTTAATTTAATTTATATACCCAAGAAAAGAATTAATAGTTCCAGTAATAGTTCTGTATTACATAGCAGTTATATCAGAAACTGAGGTCTTAACAAAATGACAGAATTGGAAGAGATCCTGGAGATCTTCTAGACCCGTAATGGCGAACCTATGGCATGCCTGCCACAGGTGGCACACAGAGCCATTTCTGCCGGCATGCGAGCTGGGGGCAAACTTAGCTCACTGTGCATGCACATGCCTCACAGATGATTTTCAGCCAGTTTGAGGCCTTTTTTGGCCTCCCAGAGGCTTGAGGAAGGCTTCTGCAGACTTTTCTGGCTGAAAACTAGGCCCGTTTTGTCACTTCCTGTTTTGCCGGAAACACTGGAAGTGACAAAAAGGGCCTAATTTTTGTCCTGAAAAGCCTGCAGAAGCCTTCCGAAAGCCTCTGGGAGGCCGAAAAAGGCCTCAAAGCAGCCAAAAATCAGCTGTGAGATGCAGTACAGGTAAGGGGGAAGCGGGAATGGTGGTGGGAGTGGGAGGGGATGGGGATTGTGCATGCATGCATAGGGGAGGCACGCATTGCCTTCAGGGTACTGGCACACAACTGCAAGCATGCAAGTACATGCATACTTTTTGGCATAGGAACCCAAAAAGGTTATCCACTACCATTCTAGACCAATGTTGTATCTGTTTCTATACATAGTTTTGAAGAAAACCAAATTCAAGAAAGTCTTTCTCTAAAATGATATTTTGGGAGGAAATGCCCTCAGTTTCAGTTAAAATGATGTCCTCCTTTTCCTTTCCCCCAATGCTGAATTATAATCCCCAGTTGCCCTAACCTTAGCCACACCATTTGGAACTGCTGAAAGTTGTAATTCAGCAACATTTAGATGGGTTTAGGGATACACCCTAGCCAAAAAATAATAATAATAATTATGCATGTTATTCCTAATCTTAGTTGATTTCGTTGCCAGTGGCAATTTAAAACACTATGAGTAAGGTACAGGAAAACACAGCACAAAAGAAATCATCTCAGTTTGCTATGGCTATTACTGATATATCCTGATTGATTTGAAGAATGTGAAAATACGCAAATTTTATCTCAGCCATGAAGGGCAATGAAGAACCTTTTGAATGTGTAACTTGTTCCTAAACAACTGAAATCTACTGCCTTCAAAAACCTGTAACAATTTATTTGTTTACCACTATCTGGCAAAGGGCTATGGTCAAAATCAATCTCTCCTGCATTGTTAAAACCAAACACCTTCCTACCCTAAATCTACCATGACACGGAAACAAAAAAAAAAAGACCGATCTTGCATTCTTCCAGAATATGAGTCTCAAGGGAAAATTCAGTGGATTTGCACAAATCCTTCAGCTGCCCTAGATTTGAACTATCAGACACCTTATTCAGTCACTCAGATTTATAGCACCAGAAATAATTCATTTCAAGTTTCCAAGGTGGGAGTGAATCATTTTTTTCTAAGGAATGGGATGAATTAAGATCTGATTGAACAGAAGAGACCAATTAATTGTTTATTGGGGCTAATATACCTTACAGGAAAATATGGATTGTTTTCCAATTTTTAGGCACAAAAACTTATCTGGTTTAAGATGCCCTGTGCTGAAACTAAGGAAGGAGAAAATAAAACTTTCATCATAATTAGAAAAAAAAACATGATTTAGGCCTCTCCAAAGCATTTTTCTTGAGAGGGAGGTTCCCTCCCATTCACTTTTTAAAGAACCATGCAGAAATCACACTGTGATTAATGCAAAGCAGCATTCTGTTGCATTGTACGGACTTTCTCCATGAAATTCTTCTTAAATGGCATCATGAAATCATCAAAGTCCACTTCATAAGTAAAACGCTGCCGACGTAATTCCTTCTTTTTGAGAAGATCTTTTGTGGTTGCTTCAGGACTCCAAGACTTGAAAAAGAAAAAAAAAACAGTTCTTAATCAACATGCAGCATGATAGATTAAGGAATCATGTTTATCTGCTCTGAAAAAAGCAAAGTTATTGAGTATGTCCTGGAGCAACCATCTGGAATTCTCAGTCTATTAGTATCAAACCTATAGTATCATCAAGAATATGGTTGGTCAGCATCTATGCAGCAAGTGTGTTTGTCTTATTAACCAACTCCCTAATGGAATTTTATACTATTAGGAGCATGTTATCAATATACAGTAATGAATAATGGTGTGTAAGTTATTGCTACTTCTTTATATTCGGTATACTCAAAGCAATAGAAATAGCACTTAGTCTTATATACCGCTTCACAATGCTTTACAGCCCTCTCTAAGCAGTTTACAGAATCAGCATATTGCCCCCAAAAATCTAGATCCTCATTTTACTCGGAAGGATGGGAGGCTGAATCAACCTCGAGCCTGGTGAGACTCGAATTAGCAGAATTAGCCTGCAATACTGCATTCTAACCACTGCGCCACCACGACGCAAGAAATATATTCAAGTACAGGCAAGCTTATGAATACTTGGGAGAAGGTATTTTCTTGATAAATGGAAGTCTTCTATCACATTTAATATAGCCATCAAGGGCCATATCGAATTTCTTTAAGGTCAAGATTTGGTTTCACAATAGTAATTATCTGACTATCCTTTGATCTAGACAAAGGATTTTTCAACTAGCCTCCTTGGGGAAAATTAACTATTCTAATTATCAAAAGGATTCCTCGAAAACTGGATGGGTTGTCCACAGGGAGGGAGGTGAGTTTTAAAAAAGTAAAGATGGTGGCTATAACTATACAAATAGAACCACATATCCTTCTTAAATGTGTATCATGGATATCATATATGAAAGGAGCAAGAGCTTTGATTGTCTGCTGTATCTACCATATTTACTCTTTAATACACACAGCCATCTACCATAGATGCCTCAAAATCAAAAGCATTAGGAAATTATAGTATTATTCTTGAGATTGTAATTTTGGAGGCAGCATGCTTTTGTTATCTGAATGGCTTAATGACAGTAGTATTTTAGGATTTTGAACCACCTGAGTTGGAACAAATGGGAAATATAAACTGAATAGGACACAGGGAACACAATGATCTGAACCAGATCTGAACCCATCAGGAACATATTCCACAAAATTAGGAGCTCAGTGAATTATAACTCTTATCTATTTTATAGTGGTACGTACTCTCTGTGGTGTGAAAGTGATATTAAGTTTCTTTGTAACTCCTCTGGTTATCAGAGAATTCAGATAAACTACATTATCTTTGATGGATTCCTTCTCTTCTTCAAAAAGTGATTTCTCCACAATAGCCTCAAGGGGTTGTGGCATCTGAAATACACAATGTAAATTATATCAGGATTTTCAAGGCTTTATGCTGTTTTATGCTTATTTTTTGCAATTAAAGAATTAAAGTCAAAGGCTTAGTAGCTTAAATGGCTGGCACTTGAGAAGGATGTTTAAACTTAAAATTTAATTATATAAAAACTTAAACTTAAACTTCTCTTAATTATCAGGAAAAGGGAATAGAAGACCTGTTGCATTCAAAAGATCCCAGGTTCAATCATAGTAATCTCCAGATAAGTTTGACAAAAAACAAACAACCACCTCCACCCTACTTCAAACTCTTGAGAACACTTGACGGACTTCTGGATGGACCAATGACATTACTATGAATGAAGTGCTTCCTATGACCCTCTTTCTTACTGATTTTTTTTCCTACTGATAAGGACACTTCCCTTCCCTTGTCATGCTATTCTTCAAAAACTCTGTAACAAAACCTGAAGTATTTGCTTTATTGGCATGTAGTCTATATAAGCTTCCATGGGGCAGAGTTTCTGGATTCCCCTGCCCAGGGTCACATGCTGAATTCAGCATGCAGAGATCTTTTCCTGTGGTGGTTGTCAGGACTCAAGCAGAGAATGGATAGAAATTATGGTCTATCATGGTTCAGAAGGATTATTTTAGTGAGCATCAAGGGGGAAGGGAGGGTGTTTTTGGTGCACCCCAATGGAAATCCCATGATATCATACCAGAGACAGGAATTCCCCTCCAGTCAACTTTCTCTTAAATTGATTTTTCCAACATTATGAAAAGGCAAAGCTATGAATGATTCAAGCCAAAGAATCTTGGTTATCATACCTCCTCTTTCACAGACTCCTTTGATTGTTCTTCAGACTTTGGCTTGGGAAGAGCTGGAACTCCTGATGGAGCTGGAGTCGGAGTAGCAGCAGCAGCAGGGGCTTTAGGCTTGGCCCCTTTTTTCCCTTTCTTCTTATCCCCTTTGACTTCTGTGGATTGTGGCAAGCGGTCCAAGGTATCTTGAATGAAGTGGATCAGTCGATTGTCTGCATAGGCCCTGGCAATTTCCAGTGAGTTTTGTCCTATTTAATAAAACTTATGGTAAATTCTGGGACATTCTCAGCTTCTCTGTACATAAAACTGAACAAAAATTGTCCCTTTGCTGGATCTTTGGTTTAGACTTCAATCAGCTCTTGCTACAACTGTCTCCTCTTTGATCTTCTATTATCATACCCTGACCTTCTGAACTCTGTTGAAAGTAACTCACCCTTCTGATGACTTGGAGTGGAATCTTTCCCTAAATTCCTATACTGGTTCTTGTCCACCTGCAATCCAGCATAATTGCTTCCCTCTTACACTGAAATCTTCCATAGCTTTTATTTCACTGCTAAACAATCTTGGCACATCCCTTCCCATGAGATCCAGTCCTTCAGCTTCACCAATCTTGGCTTTCCTAAAGATGTCTCACGTACTTATATGACTCTGCTCCTTCTTTGTTGCCCCTTATCCCTTCCAAAGCAGAGGTGGTATTCAGCAGATTCTGGCCAGTTCTAGAGAACCGGTAGTGGACATTTTGAGTAGTTCGGAGAACCAGCAAACACCACCTCTGACTGGCCCCACCTCCATCTGCCTCCGGAATCCCAGCTGATTGGCTGGGTCTTCTTTTGTTGCCCTGCACAGGAGAACAGAGCTGGAAATCAGGTTAGTGGGGTGGGGAGGGAATGGGATTTTGCAGTCTCCTTCCCCCAGGAATAGGAAGGGAATGGGAAATTTACAGTATCCTTCCCCTGCCATATCCACCAAGCCATGCCATACCCACCAAGCAATGCCCACAGAACCAGTAGTAAATTTTTTTGAATCCCATCACTGTTCCAAGGGCCTCTATGAGATCACTTGAGAGCCTTTCTTTTGCCAAGTAGGCTTTGATGCAGCCCCTCTTCTTCTGATCCTCTTTGGAAACAAAAGACTTCTTATTTTTCAAAATGTAATTTTATTAAAGTGTGAAGGAGAAAAGGGTTGCTCCCTGTAACATATTTCCTGAACTGAGCTGCTTCTGTACCATCACAAATTAGTATTGGCTTTTCAATAAATATCTTTGGATTTGTATGGATGCTGCACTAAGAAACCAGATCAGATTTCTGATAAGCTTCCGTCATTGCTTCATTTTCTTTTCAACAGAGGCACAAGAGGGTTGGTATTCTATGTGTTGAACTTGAATTGTTTGAATTACACTCTGTTAAATTGATTGTACAGTATTTCATGTTAATATCGCCAGGTTTCCAATAAAATTCTCCTCCACCACATTAAAAATTACACTATTCAGGCAACTTTGAAAGACGCTCTGGAAACTACATCAATGCTTTTTTTTGGAGGGGTGGCAAAAGGCCACATCTGTCCCTGTCGCCTCAGCTGGCCATAGGGCTATGCTCTTAAGAGAGCCTATGAAGTTCAATGCATGTAAAAGGATGAATAACTAATTAAAATGAGAGCTGGTATGATGTGGTGGTTAAATTGCTGGACTAGAAACAAAGAAAACCAAGTGCCTGTCCTCTCTTGGGCATGAAATCCTGCTGGTTGACTTTGTGCAAGTCATTCCCTTTAAGCCTTGATCAGTATCATACATTGTGACAAGGTGGCTGAAAAATAAAACTCCAATTTCACCATGCATTGAGAGCTGCCCTCTGAGAACTGCTGCGAGTACAGTATAAAATGAGCAAACATTACAACCAAGCAAGACAGACACTAGGAATAAAACTATAAGGCAGCTGGTAAGAATCAGCTGGAAAGAAAAAAAAATGAATAAAGCAAAAAGTCAAGCCATCTATTTATTCTGTTAATCAATACTTTGAAAACCAATTCATAATGTTATTTAACAAGGGGAAAAACCCTTCCTTTCTACAGTTGCTTGTTTATCTGCATTTAACCTCTTAGCAAATAATACATTGAGTCATAATAGCAATAGCACTTATACTTATATACCACTTCACAGTGCTTTGCAGCCCTCTCTAAGTGGTTTACAGAATCAGTATACTGTCCTCAATAATCTGGGTCCTCGTTTTACCGACCTTGGAAGGATGGAAGGCTGAGTCAACCTTGAGCCTGGTGAGATTTGAACTGTCAAATTACAGGCAGGCAGCAGAAGTAACCTGCAGTACTGCATTCTAACCAATGCGCCACCGCGGCTGATAATGATAATAATGCAAAACTTTACCTCTTCGGTTTGCCATCTGCGCCTTAGCACCACTGTTGATTAAATACTGCACGGTGTCCAAGCGGCTGCTTTCAATACCCCTCATCAATGGGGTTGCATCATTGATTGAAACGGCATCTATTGTGGCACCAGCTTTCATAAGGAGTTCAGCAATGTCTTGCTGCCCTGCGTGGCAGGCATGATGGAGAGGAGTCCACATGAAATTGTCTTTGGTATTTACACTCGCCCTGTATGTAAAGAAAATAAGGACTCTGTAAGGCACATTCATGCTTTTCTAGCCAGTTCTTTGTATTCTTCAACTGATCCTAGACAAATGGATTTAGTATTAATGGGTTATGGAGATGGCAAATAACAGCCTAAAACTGAATTCTCTTCCTTTGTTGAAATAATGCCAAAACTCTAATCTCTCAGCATCCCAATTAAATTAACTGAGAAATGGAGAGATGATTTTTTTCTTTCTTTTGAAAGAATGAACCATTCAGCAAAAGCAACTGGCAGTCGATTTGAGTCTGATTAAAACAACAAAAGTAATGGCACCAAAGGTAAAGAAATGTATTGCAGTATAAACTACAATTAACTGCATTACAGTGCAGCATAAACACTGTGGAATTACAGCCTACTTTGGTCTATGAAGCTGTATGAAACTAAATAGCCTAGGTAGGATCCTAAAGAGATGTGAGCCATATCTAGGGCTGCATACAAAGCTTGAACCCAAATTGTCCCATCTCTTGTATTTGATATCTTAGATAATTACCCTTTAAAACTTATTCATCATCACCTTTCCTTCTTTCTGCTAAATCCTAGATCTTATTTATTTTGCCACACTATTTTAATGCACTTTTAGGGAACAGGAGAACTACTGATCTGGAGGTAATGAGGTGTTTGATTCTCCCCCCCCCCCCGCCCTAAAGAATATTTTTCCATAGTTCCCACTACTACAAAGGGATGCTTGTAGAAAAAAAAGCAATTACAGACAAAGCTACTTTGATGGCACACATTCAGATGACTTCCAATATGGACTAAATGACAAATTTGTCAAGCACAAATAAGAAAGGCAAGTATGTTCAACAAAATATTACAGCTTAACCAGATGCCATGCCTGCTTCTACAGAACTCTACCCTCTTCATCTTGATTTTACATTCTTGGCTTGCCTCCACAACTGACTAGGATAACCTTGCAGTTCACAAAAGAACCCAACAAGCTTTAAAATATGCTCTATCCCAGGGTTCTCCAATCTTGGCCAATTTAAGACTTGTGGATTTCAACTCCTAGAATTCTTCATCCAGCAAAGCTCTATCCAACATTAAATCCACAATGCCCTGGTCATCACACAGTCATCAACCTCACTCTAGAAACCTACCACCAACCCAACCTGTGTTTTTTGACCGTGGAATTCTGTTCTTGCAAGTCATTAAAAAAAAGTTAGCTCACCCCTTTTCAAGAAGGAACTGTACTGCTTCCATGTTGCCACTTGCACAGGCAGCCATCAATGGAGTCTTATAGAAATGGTCTCTGATGTCTACCGGTACCCCTGCCTCAAATGCTTTTTTTATAGATGAAAGGTCCCCCTCTTTGGCAAGATAATTGATGTTGGCATAGTTCTTTGGTGGGTCATCAATGTACCACCAGGAATCATCCTGCAAGGGATGTTCTGGAGGGTGATCCCGATTGAACCGAGTGCAGTCAGTTACATTTTGATAAGTTTCAATCATGTATTCTGGAGGTCCCCCATCTGTCCGACGAGGGCGAGAACTCTCTGGAATGACACAGATTGGCATTGGCATGGCAAATTTTCCTTTTTTGCCTTTTGCTTTCTTGGGCTTCTTCTTCTTTGGACCATAACTCCCAAGGAGGAAAGCCTTCTGCAGGTACCGGTTGCCCTTTAGAAATTCTTCAATGTTAACTCCCGCGGCACGCATTTTCTCATGAACCTGAGCTATTGTACGTAGCTGCTCTGGCTCAATAAATGGATACCTTTCCTCAATAATAGATACAAAATCTTCCTTGGTCACAGTCCCATCCCCTCGATCATAATGCTCAAATGCTTCACGAAGGCTCGCCTGATTTTCTCCAGACCAATCGTGCAACCTGATAGCCCAGGGTGGATTGGGATCCTTAATGCCAGGTTTGGGTTTGGAAAATTTGGCAAATCGCCGCTCAATTTTACGTATCTCCTTTGCAGCTGCTTTGAATCCCCCTTCTTTAGCCACCTGCCTCGGTACCTTCTTCTCTAAGTTTCTCCAAGTAGGATCACAACCTACAAATTTAGAAGAAGTACACTGAAAACAAGTTGTGGTTGGAGACCAGGAGTAGTGTGAATCCATGGTTCTCAACCTATGGTCCGCGCACCCCCGGGGAGGGCGTGATGTCATCACGGGGTCTGTGAAAGCTTGAAGAAATGTTATGATTTAAATCTTAAGTCTTGGGTGTCCATGGCCATGGTCTCTGGCCACAAAAAGTATTTAAAGGTCCACGATGAAGAAAAGGTTGAGAACACTGGGGTAAATATTTCTTGAAACACAAAGCAGTGAACATTACAGCTGCTGAAGTCCTGTACCCTACTGTTTATTGCTGACTGGTGAAATTATTAAGGTAGAATGTTGCAGACACAATATTGTCATGACTGTATTTTATATGGAACTCACACTGTGATGATGCAGGATCCTATCTTATATAACAGTTATATAACAGTTGTAGGTACAAAAGATTGTTTCTGCAAATATTAGACCATCATCATCAGGAGATCAGGTAGTAACCTTGAATATTCACTTGGTAAGCGTTCCTGACAAAATATAACCTGAACAGAGATAATGTGTTGGATCCAACCCAAGGCTCAATTAGTGTGTGTGTGTCTGTGTGTGTCAGGAACGCTTACCAAGTGAATATTCAATTGTTCTTAACACCGAAAGAATGAGGTTGAACACACCTATCTAAGGGAAAGCAATATAAACCTGAAGCCAGGGGTGGGATTCTACCAGTTCGCACCTATTCGCTACTACTGGTTAACATTCTAAGCAGTTCAGAGAACCGGTTGTTAGAAGAAATTACTGTCCTAATCCTGTAAGGAAGGCAGGAAAGAAACATTCTGGTGTTGCTTATAGAAACTGCCTCTTCGTTACCCCTTATTACATTCTTGGCAGGACTAGACTTCCTTTCTCAGGAACCTCTCTGGATTTTTTTCCACTTCTTTGCTGGTACTTTGCTTATGTGGAGTGACCATTCAAAGTTACAATGGCACTGAAAAAAGTGACTTGACCATTTTTCACACTTACTGATTGTTGCAGCATTCCCACAGTCACTAGAGGCCAGGTGAGGAGATGCGTGCCTCGATGTGAGTGATATTGAGTTGGCCACACCCAGCCAATAACATGACCACCAAGCCATGCCCACCACCTAAGCCACGCCCACAGAACCAGTTGTAAAAAAAATTGAATCCCACCCCTGCCTGAAGTCCATACAGAAGAAAGATCTAAGTTTCTGAAAACTTCAGGGCGCCAAAGGACAGGTCCTCTACTCTGAGTAACCACGCAGGTTCAGCGAGGAACAGGCAGTCTAATTAGGTCCCATGCATTTGGTGTTTTAAAGAAGAACTGACATCCAGTAGAGATCTTCCAATGGACAGATTAATTGATCCCTATATCTTGCACTACTTAGTTTATCTGTTGCATTTGGTATCAACCACAATTTTCAATAGCAGCCCCACATTCAGATTATTGGTTCAAGCTGAACTGAACACAAAATTCAGTCTCACTATGTGAGGAATATATATCACCTAACAGTTATTTGGGTTAGAAATATATAAACCAGGAGACATTTTAATACGGTCTCTTTAAGGGAATGCAAAACTGTAATTAGGTGTGGTTTCTCAAATGGCCATAAGATGGAGCCAGAAACCTGGTTTGTCTTGGTCTGAGTCTCAGAAGAGAGTGTGAGTGTATCTCTGTTTCTTTCTGTTGGAAAGTATTGCCATTGCTCCATTTCTTCTAATTGACTGATATTACTGGAATTTAATGTAAGTCTGATACCGAACTGTTTTTTGACACTAGACTTTGATATTTGGATTATCCCTGGATTGAAAAAACTGACTGATTTAACTGTGAATGACTTTGGACTGCCTATTTTGGACTTTGCTTAACATTTATGGAAGTAAAAACCTACATTTACTGTACAGTGTATCTGTGTGCTCTGTGTGTATTATTCCAACACTGCTCTCTATATAACTCCCTGTATGTGCTCATTCTCCTAACGGGGAATTACCTCAACACACTGCATAGACAAGGCCAAATACCAATTGGGACAGTCCATGAACTTTAATGGAACACATGAAATTTCAAGCCTCTCTTGACTGGGCAAGACTGAACACTGAAGTACTAGAAGAGAAGAAGTCTAGGTAGTCCATTACCATCTAATTAGTTCAGGAAGACAAACTGTTGTGCGACAGTTAAATAGTATACTGATTGCATTCTTCAAATATTTTGACCATGGTAATATACTGTTGCACCAAACTTTGGGAAAAAGCTTTTGACCAATGAGATGGAATATCCATGGACTGTGATCATACTACATCCCTGCTCTCCTGACTTGATCTACTTCATGACAGTTTGGAAACATAAATACATGCTTGGTTTGTAATTTCATTCAGGATTTAATCTTGGATTATTTTATCAGGAATGGACCTGGAATTGACTTCACATCTTCGTTGATTAGATCACAGTTGGAAAGGAAGAAAGGCCAGCCAATGGTTTGGTATAAGCCACAACGAGTTCAAAGATCAAACATCTAAAACTCTACATTTACTTTAGAGGCTCTTTGTTCTCTGACATTTATAATTTACCTCTTTGACCGATAAACTTGCAACACTCGGCAAAACCTCCAGCAGCAGCATAATGAAGAGGCGTATTTCCATTCATGGCTATAAGGCCCACATCTCCATTGTAGGCAGAAATAATCCTCAGAATCTGGGGAAGGAAGCCCATGCTATTACGTGCAAAAGCAAACATGTGGACACTAATAACAACCATCAAATTGAGTTTATTTTGAGCTGCAGCAAACACAGATGACTTCACTGAAACGATTTAAAAACTATTACTGTCAATATAACACAGAATAATAGTGATTAAGATAAGTGACTGTATATTGGCATACAGGCAACATTCCTACATGATAATCCTTCTTATAGAAGGAGAAAGGATTTTTTTATTTATTTATTTATCTTTTGGGGCAAAACTCTATTTTCACACTTGCTCTGCTTTTTTTAGTAAGAGGGTAAGTTTTATATTCTGGGCTCTGGGAGCTCTAAAAATGAAGCTTAGATGGGATATGAGAGACCTACCTTGCTTGCCTTCAAAGAAGTTCTTCATTAAATGGATATTTGCACTGGGTGCATGTGCTGAGAGAAGCAAAGACACTGATTTCCTCTTTTTCTTATTCCAATCAAACACACACAAGCTTTGGATTCTTTGAATAGCTTTGAATTAAAATGATCACATCTTTGAGAACTTGATCTCCAGTCAGTTAAATCCCAGGACAACATTGCCCGCCAGACATCTAATTTCCAATAAGTTACTGCAGGGCAGGGGTGTCAAACTCAAGGCCCTTGGGACCATCCCGGAAACTGTGAAAGACTGGCCTGCGGTGCCTCTGCCAGTGAAAATGGAACTCTGTTTTCACTGGCAGAGGGTTGCAGGAGGTGGTTGCAGCTGAAAAAGGAGCTTGGGAGCCCATTTTCTCTGGCCGAGTGCTTGGGCCACCACAGGTACCCTGACACCAGTGATACTGAACTGGCCACACCCATCCTGGCCACGGTCACTGCAGTCCCCTGAGGTCAAACACAACCCTGATGCGGTCCTCAATGAAATGGAGTTTGACATCCCTGAGCTACTGCATGAATATGAACCTCTCTCTGCAAATCAGCTTTCTTCTTACTTACTGTATTTATTCCCTTGTTCTTGTTTGTGTTCATACTTATACTTGTTATCTTGTACATGTTTGACAAATAAGCAAACAAATAAATATTTTTAGAACTTTGCAGATTTAAAGGTGCCGTCCCAAATCCTGTGTGGTCCTAAAACTAATGGAAATTGCAAAGCTCCATTTTAAGAGCAAGCAACCAGCTCAACTGAACTTGCTGGATATAAATCAGCCAGGATGCTATTTCTCTTAACACAAGTTTAGGAGGTGGGGAAGGGTAAATCGTACTAATAGGGAATACTGAGGCCCAAACTGATATGAAGAGACAAAGTTGGCTCCTCCCCATGCCTCACAACTGTTCCACTGAGTTTAAAGTAACTGGTCTAAGAAAACTTCAAACAGGCAGACAAACAAGTGAGTTTTTCCCAGGGGATTCATTTGGGACAAATCCCTGGCATAGTAACCTCGAATCTTAATGAAGAGAATCCTCAGAGTGGAGGCTTCTGAACAAAGCAGCAGGAAATGTTTAAACATTTAAACAAATACACTTCCAGCAAAGACTGTAAAGGAGAAATCAATTTAACAGGATGACAGAATGACAAACACAATCCCGAGCAGTAATTCTCCATCGAGTTTTCTTCTTCCTTCCATCAAATGTGATTCTGGAAATGCATTAGCATAGCACGGTAATGAAAATGTTCCCTGTTCTGGTACCAGGAGGAGGAAAAACTAGCAAATGGTAACAAAACCTATTCCTTCAACAGCAGCACTCATTGATGTTAATAGGTCAATTTAAGATCTTAAAATGTTGTATATTTCTGTAAATCACATTTATGGAGAATTGGGGAAATTCAATTCAAAACTGCCCTTTCTTGACAGCAACCTTGCTATGTACAGTCCTTCTCCAGTTCAAATCTTTTATCCATCTCTGGGCCTATAGTCACTTTCACATTTCCCCCTCTACTCTATGACCTCCCACTGTTAGGACAGCCTCCCCATATTACCAACCCATAGAAAAAAAACAAGTATTCCAGAATTCCCTTTCTAGTGACAGCTGATTATTAGTAATTAACCAAGAGAGATCCTTGGTTGGGTACCTTTGCTTCTGACAGCATCAAGAAAGAATACCTCAAAAAACCCTCCTTTGGCAGCAAAATGGGCAGCATGGTGTCGCTCGTTGTCAAAAACATTAACATTCCCACCTCTCTCCAGGATACCCCGGACCACCTCTAAAACCCCTTCTCTTGCTGCTTCCATCAAGGCAGTGCGGCCTGTTGCCTGCAAATCAGAGAGACATGATTATAGATTTTTCCCGAATTTCAAAGGAGACAGAAAAGCAAGCAAGGTTCCAGAGATAAAACCATATGCAGAGATTCAGAATTGTCCAAAGAAAGCTTGTTTTTTCGCCTCTTACTTGGAAACAGAGGCTACATTTTGACCTGGATCAATTGCTATCCAGCTACAAGCTAGGATCCTAGCAGGAAGTGTATATCATGCCTCTACTAAGAAAGTTCTTTCCCTTCAATAAGGGTTTCTCAATTGGCTAAGTCAAGGAGACCAAGCTGCATAGACACATACAGTGTATGTTATTTTCCCAGTCAAAATGGCCCTTATCTTTACGATAGCCCTCTCTTTGATGTATTTGTTTCCCAAATGCTGACAAATTGATTCTGCTTTACATGTGGAAACAGCAGGAACGTTTACATTACACATGCTTGCCATGTAAAATGGCAGCAGTCGTGAATTCTACCACTGTCCTTTGCACAAAATGTTTCTAAATATCTTACTGTTTCATTTCAAGCACTCCACTTAAGGTGTTGGAACAACAAGAGTGGCATTAAGAGTTTTGGATCATGTAGAATAATTAGGGCATGGTTTGGACCTGCACACAAGTACAAACAAGAGCATTTCTTGCTTTGTTTTCTATGATACATTGATGTGTTTTGGGAAACCTATGTTGGACAAGCTATTGCCCTCCATATTGTCCTGACTTTTATAAGGCAGAGCCTGCCACGCGCTCTTTAAAAAAAAAAAAAGACGTTGTATTGTGTTTTTTGCCTCTGGTTAATGAGTTCCAATTTCAGTCAGTCCAAATGACTGAACAAAATGAAGCGTCCAAGGTACCCACTTAAAATGTTAAGAATGCTCTTACTGGGTTTGTTGCATTGGGATCTGCACCTCTTTCCAAAAATGTCATACATATCTCTTTGATCTCGTGGGCTTGCTCACAGGCTTGTACGAAAACTGGCTTCCCCTCAAAAGCACAGTTGTTAACATCCGCTCCAAATTCGAGGACCATCTGAACACAGCGGAAGTGCCGCTTGGTGGGCAGAATGCAATAAAATAGCACTCCTGGAAAGAGCACATAGCACTATGGCTTAAAAAAGCAAACGTCCATCACGCTGAACACAGCTACCACACCACTAAGGGAATTGAAACATTTAGTCTGGTCTTCCTGAAAAACCCTCCCGCCAAACAAAGAGGACACAAGACTTGTCCTACCTTTTCCTTCGGCATCCACTATTGTCATATCTGCCTCGGCCTGGACCAGCACATCCAAGGCCAAGTCGTGGCCAAGTTCTGCTGCTTTCATCGCAGGGGTGCGCCCCATTCGATCTTGGACATCGGGGTGAGCGCCAAGCTCTAAAAGAAAGTTGCACATGTCAATGTCGTTGGCCACACAAGCCAGGTGAAGGGCACCGTCTCCATTTTCTGGCTCTGTGAAATTGATGAGTTCAGGGTATCCAAGCTTGGTGAGCTTTTCAATCTGTTTCTTGTCCTTCTGGCGAACACACTGAAGGACTTTATAGATCTGGAGGTTTTCAAGCCTCTTGTCAGCCAAAGCCATGTTCAATATCCTGAGGAAAACTCTCCCCTTAAAGAAAGACCCTGAATAAGAAAAAGAAAAAAATTACAAAAAGAGGGAATCAGTTCACTCTAAATTCTTCAAGTTTCATGTTATGGTCATGGTATTTGGTAGCTAACAACACCGGTGATGGGCAATTTTCATTCAGTGGATTTAGAATGGAGTATAAGTTGTCTAGGGCTTTGGATTCAAAGGGGGAAAAAAGATGCTTTGGAATGTGCTGGACAGCTCATGCTTTAAAGCATCTGCATCTTTTCCCAGGATCACAATACTTCCTACAGAGTTGAGTCTTTTCCCAGCAAAACATACTTTTTAGTTTAAAAAGTTGCCAGTCGACGTTAGTTGTGCACACAAACACATTCTGAAGCATCTTTTCTTCTCAGCCCCGAAAGGTTCTAGAAATGGGTTTACATCCTTTTCCCAAATATTGTCCTGGCATCACCTTCCCTCTTGTGGCATACAAGGATGCAACAAAAGAAGAGTGAGATTTAGGTAAACCATTCCCCCTTTTTGTTAGCTTTTATATCCCCCAGTTCTGGTAACAGCAAAGACCAAAGGCACCAAGCCAGTGTCTGAGGACTTCTGGAGCACTGTGGGATTGCTAGGTTCTCATTGGATTCATCAATTCAATGAGAATACATTGCTTTCATTGCCAGAAAGAGAAAACTTTGCCAGGCATTTAGTCCCATTTAAAGGTAAAAGTTCCCCTCCCACATACATGCTAGTCATTTCTGGCTCTAGGGGGCAGCGCTCATCTCTGTTCCAAAGCTAAAGAGCCACCACTGTCTGAAGACTGTCCAAAGATATCTCTGTGGTCATGTGGCCGGCATGACTAAATTCCGAAGGCGCACAGAATGCTGTTACTTTCCCACCAAAGTGGTCCCTGTTTTTCTACTTGCATTTTTACATGCTTTCAAACTGCTAGGTTGGCAGAAGCTGGGACAAGTAATGGGAGCTCACTACATGATGTGGTGGGAGGGATTCGAACCATCGAACTGCCAACATTTCTGATTGAAAAGCTCAGCGTCTTAGCCACTGAGCCACCATGTCCCCCTTAGTCCCATTTAGAGCCTCGTAATAACACAGCAATAGCAATAAGACTTATATACCACTTCATAGTGCTTTACAGCCCTCTCTGAGTGGTTTACGAAGTTAGCATATTGCCCCCAACAATCACGGTCCTCATTTTATCAACCACAGAAGGGTGGAAGGCTATGTCCTGTCAGGAGAAGTCATCCTTGATATGTATGCTAAAGTCAACCTAACAAAATAAGGTTAAAGCTGGATAAGGGGTTGCAGAGTAAGGCTTTCCAACAATTAATCACAACATGCAGAAATAAGGATGGATGTGATAATGGCTGTATGGCAGCTCAGTTTTTGTCTCCAAAAGATTTGTTGTTAATACCTACAAAAGCATTGAGTGCCTGTTTGTCCCATCTTAAAGCAGGTGCGATTCCTGGAATGTAAAAAAAATTGATAGTGGAATTTTAACAAGGTTTGCAAAAGATACATTGTACTTGAAACTTTGTTACAAGATAACAAAGTTTTCACTGGAAAGAGAAAATGAGAAAAGAAGCAAGAAGCAGTTTTGGATTATTTGATGATTCCTAGAACTTTGGATGGAGGATCCTAATGAAACAAAATAAAATCAATTGGGGTTTGTTTAATTTTTTTTTAAATGGCATCACTTCTTGAAGAGTTAAAAATGAGACTTAAAGAACAAAAAGAAGAAGCACAAGATGGAAGAGGATCTTTTGGCTTTGTATTTCAATTTTTAGAAATGGAGATCTTGAACTATGGAAAACAACAAGAAACGCTGGCAGAACAAGAAGGGCAGGACAATGAAGAAGGGCGAGACAATGAATGACCAAGCAATTTTAAGCAGGGTTAAAAAGGGAAAGGGGAGAACGGGAGTTAAAAACTTAAGCACTGAAGCAACAACCAAAAAAAAGAGTAATCTGAAAAGTAATCATAGGAAGAAGCAGAAGGGAGGATCACAGAAGGGAGAATCAGATCGAAAGGGAATAGAAAGGGGAGGGAGAAGAAGAAAGGGAAGAGGGAAAGGAAAAGAAGCTACAAAAGACAGAAATAAGATATAGAGGTACAGGAAATATATACAAGAATTAAAGGTATAAACCTATTTAAAAGAAACAGAGACAATGGTTAAAATTTAATTAAGGAGAGGATTCTGCAAGTGTGCTTGGGATAGCATTGTTATATTAGAAATAGAAAAGGGCTAGAAAATGTTAGATGATTAAAGTGATAGAAAAAAATTCTATTGATGTGCAGTAGAATATTTGTTTGTAAAACAAAGGCCCTCAATGATTTAAAAAGAACGTTTAAAAAAAACCTGAAAAGAAACATGGAAGATTTTTATCAGTTGACAAGATGAACTTGAATAAGAAAAATAACTTTATTGACTACTGTTAACAACTATTGTTTGGTTTTTTATTTAAAGACATAAGTAAAATATGAAATATCGATGATTAAAGTGAAAGACAACTGATATTACTAGGTAATGTTTGTTAAAAGAAATAGAAATGTAAAAGATTGTTATTAATATTAATGGCAGAACTGTACTTGAATAATTATTCCATTTACTATTGTTATACATATATACACAGATATACAGTATATACATATATACTTTTAAGAATTTAGTGTGTATTTTAAGGGAATGTACCAAGCAGAATTCGATTGAAAATAGGTATCTGTTATAAAATAGAGGTTAGAAAATGAATGTTATAACTGTAAAGATGTAACTTAAATTTTTAAATAAGATTTGAAAACAGATATAAAAGTGTTACACCCTAGTCTAGTAATTACAGGCAGAAATTTGTTTTATGAGAAAAGATAATATGAAATTGTAAACAGGACAGACGAAAGTATAAAAAGATTGATTAGAAGGATTTTAAAAATTAGAAGAAGATATGTAATTGAATTAAGAAAGGAATGAGATAATTTAAAATAAGGCTATAGGAAGTAAAGAAAAGAAAAAGCTATTGAAAAAATTGTGAAAATAGTTATAAGATATGGATTGGAATGTATAAGATAAATATGTATTGAGTTTATGTCTGTATGGAGGAGTGATAACCCAGGGCCACGCTGTTCTCAAAAAAATATATTTTATTTGTTTTTTTATGTTTTGTGAAAACATAAATAAAACTTTTATTAAAGCAGGTGTGATTTTTTCCCCTTGTGTTGGGGTAAGCCTTCCTAACTTCCTGGTTGATTTTGATGCCATAGCTCTACAATATCTTAAACTGTTATGGCACTTAACTATTTCTGAAACACTTTCTGCCACATACATGTTTGTGAAGTCTTTACAGCGCTCCCAGTTAAAAAAGAGGCTATTTTGCACATCTTCTGTGCACTGGCTATTCAAATGGTTTCACATAAATACTATGAATTAATAATATATCCTCCCCTCCTCCATGTTGTGGAAACCATGAATCTGACAGCATATGCTATCGCATGCAGCTCAAGTCAGTTAGCCAAGAGCTGCTACTGCGGCTATCACTTATACTTTTTATTAACATCACAGGAGTTATAATGTGATATATATCTATATCATGTATAACATAATTCAAACAATGCACCTTATCCATCGTAGAGCAGCAATACTATATATATTAACAGATGATTTCCACTTCCAAGTTTTTTTCCAGAGTCCAGTTCCTATTAACATCTTACCTTATTTTCATTGACTAATCCTCTGGCTCATTCCATTGCCAGATGTGTATATTTTCAAACTGTAAGATTTGTGAGGAAGAGAATAATAACTATGTTTTAAAAAACTCATACCAATCAATTCCCAGGCCTCCAAACCTTAATACCTATCATGTAGCACATTACAAAAAAGATGGCTTTTTGGTGGGCTTGTTATCGTTTTCAATCTAACATATTCTACTCATTTTTAAAAACCAGCTTAACCATTCACGTAACTTTCGTAGGAATTGGGGCTGCAGTGGCTCACATGGTAAGATGCTGGGCTTGCATACCACTGAAGTCGGCAGCTCAGTGGCTCGATTCCTTTGAGTGAATAAACCTCAGAGGGACAAGAAAGGAGCCTCCACGACTGCCTGCCAGCATTCAGGCATCCCGCGGGTAAAGATAACACCGCCCAAAAAATTCCTTTCACAGAAGCAGCCAGCCACCTCAGATCCCTGGCTAAAACATGCTATACAGTAAATAAATAAACAAACAAACAAACAAACAAATAAGTAAATAAGTCAGTCAGTCAGTCAGTAAAGTAAGTAAGTAGGAATTCAAACAAGAGAAAGACTCGGTGAGAAGCTTAAGAAAGCATGGACTCGGCTCAAATACCCAGGAAAAATTAAATAGACTCAGATTTTTGGAACAGTCACTGATGTCTAGACAACCACTTCTGAAACATAAAACAAGATTCAGTCTATTCCCTACTCTTTCATCTCCTATCTACATCAGGAAATAAATGACCTGAGGCCACTGATCAAGCTACTCTATAACCGATAGTTGTAATCACCTACTTCAGTGCATTGTCTTCAACGCCTGTTGTCATGCTACCTTCAACAGAATTCACTTCCAAATAAGCGGAATGTAGAATGCAACTCTGGAGATTCCAAACTTTTTTTTTTTGGTCATTCCACAACTTAGAACCCAGGGAAACAAAACAAAGGCATCTCAATAAATTCAGATTCATATATGCCCATCAATCCCAGGCACATCAACTCAACCCGCAAAGTGAGTTTCTTTAAAAGTCCAACATCGTAAACGAAGCTTTCATAAGCATGCTAAGCAGTTTCATGTTCACTGACATGTTGATGCCTAAGGCAGGCCTGTTTATGCACAAAGGCCGGAGAACGTCTGCATCTGTCCACATTTCCATCGTGTATAAGAAAACTGAGTAGGACCTCGGAAGACTTTTAAAAGGGTGAAGCAGGATGTGTTTTTGTGACCCAGAGTTCACTTGCTAGCTGAGTACAGAACACAGAATAACAACGTTGGGAGGGACCTTGAGGTCTTCTAGCCCAACTCCCTGCTCAAACAGAAAACCCTATACCAGGGGTCGGCAACCTTAAACACTCAAAGAGCCACAAAAGTCCTAACCGGACGTACAATCCTGGAGCCAACCAGACTCTATGGCAATTCCCCTACCATAGAGTCTCCTCCTAGCACAGCGTCCTTTTTCCTCTACCTGTCCTAACCAAAAGCCCTATCAATTGTGGAGCCGACTGGCAACAGGGAGCCACAGCAGAGGGATGAAAAAGCCACATGCGGCTCCAGAGCCTCATGTGAGGGGTCAACCTATTGACCCCTGCCCTATATCAAGGGTCTTCAAACTTGGCAACTCCCAGAATCATACATTGCTATGTCCTACCTTTCAATGAATACTTCAGCTTCAACCATAACAACACAAGAGCAAACAATAGATACAAACTCAAGGTTAACCACATCAAACTTGACTGCTGGAAATACGACTTCAGCAACAGAGTGGTCAATGTCTGAAATACTCTACCTGGCTCTGTGGTTTCTTCCCCAAACCCCCAAAACTTTCACCTTAGACTGTCTACTATTGACCTCACCCCTTTCCTAAGAGGTCTGTGGGGGGCATGCATAAGGCGCACCAATCGTGCCTATCGTCCCTGTCCTATTGTTTCTTTTTCTTTTTTATTTTTCTTATACTTATCCATGTATTCATAACTATGCTTTTACTTATGAGTATTACCTCGTAAGCAACTGACAAAAATAAATAAATAAATAAATAGACAGATAGATAAATAGATAGATAGATAGATAGATAGATAGATAGATAGATAGATAGATAAAATTCCTGCTAACATGACTGGAGGAGGAGGATTTCTGGGAGTTGAAGTCCACAAGTCTTAAAGCTGTCAAGTTTGAAGGCCCCTGCCCCATGCGATTTCAGACAAATATCTTGTGAAAAACTTCCAGTGTTGAAGCAGCCACAACTTTGGAGGCAAGTTCGTTCCAGGGATGAATTGCAGTCTGAACCCCGTTTCCCGCCATACGCCAAAATCAATCCTTCACCACCAGAGGAGACCTGCCCAGACATACTGTGTCTCCCCTTCAGCACCCACCTGATGGTCTCTCCTCATCCCCACCTGATGTGGAGAGGTCGTCTGGACACCTCCGGAGGGCGCCCCTGTTGGAGAAGGTCGGATGACATCATCTAAGTCACGGCTACTGTTGCCCCGTTTTGTTTTCCCTCTTTTTTTTTTTTCTT
This sequence comes from Laticauda colubrina, assembly GCA_015471245.1. Lineage (NCBI taxonomy): Eukaryota > Metazoa > Chordata > Lepidosauria > Squamata > Elapidae > Laticauda > Laticauda colubrina. The sequence continues at coordinate 5,618,281 of BLBF01000025.1, read as the reverse complement.
TTTTTTTTTCTTTTTTGGGGTTTCTCCTCTTGCATTTCCTCCAACCTGCTCCCGAGCCACCTTTACCTGCAACCTTGCCGATGCTCCAGGAGAGCAGGACGACTCGCCGTAGCGCATGGCTTCTTCCCAATTCCAGCGGCGGGCGGCTGCAGCTTGGAGAGCCGAGGCTGTTTCCCCGCGGCGGCGGCGGCGGCGGCGGCGGCGGCGGCGGCAACACCCGGAGCCGCGCAACCCGGAGGATTCCGGCGAAAAGGAGATTGTTAGCCAGGAGCTCCTATAGCAACAGAACCGTGGAAGAAAGCAGGCGCGCCGGCACATGCGTAACAATAGGAGCCACATCCAGTCCTGCCGCCCCGGATCCATGGTGCTTTGCTGAGCTGAGTTCATCCCACCCCGCGATCACCGGGTGGCGGAGGGGGAGGGGGGCGGGAGCAGGGAGGGGCGAGGGCAATGAGTCTTCCACCCGCGGGGAGGGAGGGGCTGCTTAGGGCAACGAAGGGTGGAGGTCTTTGGGCTGCGGCTCGCCATCGATGTCTTTTGCTTCTCTCTGCGGAGGGCGGGTTGAAAAAAACCCAAAACTACAACTGCTGGTAGGGACCACGGAATAAAAGGTGGAGGTCTTTTTCTTTTATTCTTTTTCTTTCTTTCTTTCTTTCTTTCTTTCTTTCTTTCTTTCTTTCTTTCTTTCTTTCTTTCTTTCTTTCTTCTTCTTCTTCTTCTTCTTCTTCTTCTTCTTCTTCTTCTTCTT
>BLBF01000025.1:5569460-5610654 GCA_015471245.1 Laticauda colubrina | reverse complement strand
AGAATAAGAAAGAAAGAAAGAAAGAAAGAAAGAAAGAAAGAAAGAAAGAAAGAAAGAAAGAAAGAAAGAAAGAAAGAAAGAAAGATGATGGATAGATAGATAGATAGGTAGGTAGGTAGGTAGGTAGGTAGGTAGGTAGGTAGGTAGATAGATATAAAATTCAGGAGCCCCCCTCATTAAAAGTATCACTGAAGCAGTTAGCATTATCTTTATTCTAGAAAGGGAGCATCACATTTTACTGCAGTGATTAGGGAAGTAGTGCCTGTGGAATTCTGTGAATTGAAGTTCACACAGCTTAAAAGTTGCCAAAGTTCAAAAGCCATGGATTAGGGAGTGGAAAGATGCCAGCTTTGAAATGTTTTCCCTTTCTGTCCAGCAGAAAGAAAGAACTTGAAAAACAGGAGGAGCAGGTGGAAGAATGTGGTCAATTGAAGCTTAAGAGTCCAACCCGAGGAAAATTTCTACCTACCAAGGAAGCAGGGTTAGGAATGATTTTAATGCTAAAATACACTAATATTAATGGAGCATAATACATATTCTGTAGGAATAAATTACCCTGTCTAAAAAGCCATGTTTTAGCTGTTTAATAAAAAATCCCTTTGTCCATTGTTTCTCTATTAACCAAGTCTCTGTGCTATCCTATATTTTCACCATTTTCCACAAAATTCTCTTATTAAATTTATAAATCAACAGGATGTTTATTTGTTGAAGCATAACAAAGAAATAATAAAAGAAAAAAAGATTTTCACAACAAAGATGATACATGACAGCAACAATGAATTTATAAGAACATAATTTCCTTCCTTCCTTCCTTCCTTCCTTCCTTCCTTCCTTCCTTCCTTCCTTCCTTCCTTCCTTCCTTCCTTCTTTCCTTCCTTCTTTCCTTCCTTCCTTTCCCCCTAGATATACAGGAATAGGAAATTTGTGAGTGCTCAAATGATGTTGGGCTCCTTATCACTTGTGTGGTCACTAATTGGACTGATAAGAGCTGAGATTCAACAATATCTGGAAGGCCACATGTTTTCTAACCCACCCATTTTTTTTTCTCCTTCAGCGTTAACAATTTTAAATTCATTCGTCAAAAATGCATTCTTTGTCCACAAGATGGCTCTTTATACAGTTATACATTAAAACCATAAAGCAGCTTCTTAGACTTCTACAATTATTTTTCTCCCCTGGATTTTAGAACAGAATGACCATATGCATATTGATGTGTCATATTGCAATTATATTAACATTTGCAACTGTATGCAAGCATGTATCTTTATGCTAAGAACATTTATTTCTCTCAGTATTTTAGCTGAGACTTTTTCCATCATACATCGTGCATCTATCAGTACAAAAACTGTCAAGGAGTACATGCATATCCAAATATGCACAGATACACAAACCTTTCCTGAATTACATACAATCTCACTTTCTTCTCATTCCCAAAGTGGTAGAGATAATAAGGCCATCTAATCAAAATATGGAGCAAGAGGTTCTAAAAGTGCAAAGGTCTTTCCCTGCTTTATGCCTTAGATCAAGGGTGTCAAACTCACGTCATTATGGTGGAGTTACGTGACTATCAAGACTTTCCCCCCTTCCCTAAATCAGGTGTGGGCATGGCCAGCACATGATACATTCAGCCCATGGGCCAGGAGTTTGACAGCCCTGCCTTAGATAATAAAAATAGGAATACTGTAGAAGCACGGGAAAAAGAGACTTGAGACGAGCGTAACTTCAGCTCTTTATTGAAAGGTATAGATCTGTGCTGGACCTGCGAGCCATGGCAGCCCTTCTTATAGAGCTTGCCGGCGGCTTGCATCCAATGACAACCCTCTGAATCTCCCACGATCAGCACGGCCAATTGCGGTTGATTCTTTGCTGACCAATCACTGTTGTTCTTCCATCAAATCACAGTGCAGTCTGTCTTGACCAATCAGGTGAGGGTATTCCAAGAATGCTAATATGGAACACCCCTCCCCTCTTGGTTTGGTCCATCCTATGTGATGTAGTCGCATAGGTAGGCGGGGCTTTTAACCTGCCTACTTGACCTGCGCAGCTCAGTTGTTGCGTGGTCTTTAGCCGGTTCGGATGGAATCTTTGTCGCTCCTGCTCTTCTGCATGGAACCGCCTGGAAGGGTGAGTCAGGCCTTTCGCTGCAACTCCCACCCGATCTACTGGTCTCGGTTGAGTTGTCAGCTTCTCTGTTCCCAGCTGATCTTTCTGGGCTGGTTGAACTGGCTTGGCTGTTTCTTTCAGGCGATGTTCCGTGTGAGTCGTCTTCTGCTGGTTCCCTTCTGCTGCCCTTGTTTGCTGGTAGGTGTTGTTGGTTTCTTTTTCTATTTATTTGTGTTGGTGGTGTTTGCTCAGTTTGTGATGGTTGGGCATGTTCAGATTGCCGCTGTGGTATGGGAGGATTTTCTCCTTTCTTTTGATAATTGATTGGGGTTTCTCCCCCCCCCCCAGTTTTTTTATTTATGTCTTTTTGTGGTGTTTGTGCGTTTCTGGCATTGTTTGAGGTTGTTCATGATCTTAGTTGGTCGATATGTAATTTCCAATTCCTTCCATCCTCCATTTCCAGCCGGTATGACCGGGGACCTGTCACCTGGGTTATTATGGCAGGCACCCAGAGTGGGTCCCCTGAAAAGTTTTTGGCATAAACAGTGTCTCCCAGATTAAATGTGTGGTACTTACTAGATGAGTCTGGTGGTTTTTTGAAATTATATGTCGGGTGAAGTCTGTCTAGGTGGGATCGGAGTTTTCTTCCCATCAGGAGCTCTGCTGGGCTTTTATTGGTTTTTGAGCTGGGTGTTATGTGTTGTATTGTTAGTAGTTTATTTATTTTCTCATGCATGCTCCCTGCGTCCATTTTTTCTAGGGCATCTTTCGTGTATCTGACCATTCGTTTCGCCCGTCCATTCACCACCAGATGAGCGGGTGCTGTCAGTGCATGCCGTATGCCCGGTTTGGTGAGAAATTGTTCGAATACCAACGCCATGAATTGTGGCCCATTGTCAGATACTAGCAAGTCTGGTAGGCCATGGATGGCAAAAAGTTTGGTTAGTTTTTTTATAACTGCTTCTGTTGTGGTAGATTTCATCATGCTTACCTCCAACCAGTTGGAGTAAGCATCAACTGTGATTAAAAAGGTGTGTCCTTTTGTGGGTCCTGCAAAGTCTATGGGCCCCTGGGTGTTTCCCACTTGAGGGTTGGTGCAGAGGGAGGGTTTGGCCTGGATCTTTGACATTTGTCACATGTTGCCACCCATGTTTCAATGGTTTTGTCTACTATCCCTGGCCACCAAACGTAGCTTCTGGCTAGGGATTTCATCTTTACGATGCCCGGGTGTCCCTCATGCAACATGTGTAATATTCTTGTTTGTAAGGTGTCTGGAATCACTACTCTGTCGCCCCATAAAATACATCCCTCTTGGGAAAATTGTTCAGTCTGTCAGTTCCGGAAGGGTTTAAACTGGTCGCTGCTCTCTGTTTCCGGCCACCCTTTTTCCACCCAGTTCAAAACCTGCACCAGTTTCCCGTCTTTGATTGTCTCTCTAGCAATGTCTGATGCGGTCGTTGGCAGGTTGGGCAATGTCTCTATTTGCAGGGTGGATATGATGGGTGCTGGGTCGTCCTCCGGATCTGGCAGGGGCCAACGGCTTAATGCATCGGCATGCGAGATGCTTTTCCCGGGGCAATGTATTAGCTGGTAGTTGTAGGCGGCAAGGAATTCAGACCACCTTGTCATCCGGGGTGACAGGATGTTAGGGGTGGCCTTGTTCCCTGCCAGGATCCCCAGGAGTGGTTTGTGATCTGTGATAAGGGTGAAGTTCCTACCGTACAGGTATTCGTGAAACTGCTTCATGCCAGTGACTGCTGCTAATGCCTCCTTGTAGAGCTGGCTATAGTTCATTTCTGCCTTTGATAATGTCTTAGAGAAGTATGTAATTGGTGCTTCTCTCCTGTCTGGCAGAGTATGGCTCAGTATAGCTCCTATGCCGAATGGAGAGGCATCGCAGGTCACCGTTAGTGGTAGGGTTTCGCTGTACTGGATGAGGACTGATTCCGATATGAGGAGATCTTTTATTTTCCGGAAAGTGGCTTCTTCTCACTTGCCCAGGACCAGGTGGATGTTTTGTTGAGTAACCTATGCAGAGGTTCCGCTGTCGTTGCCTTTTGTGGCAAAAAAACATTGTAAAAGTTAATTAGTCCTAGGAAAGCCTGTAACTCTGCTTTAGTTTGGGGTCTTGGGGCTTCCTTTATTGTTTTAATCTTTTTCTCTGTGGAGTGAATTCCGTCTTTATCCACTAGGTATCCCAGGAACTCTACTTTTTCAGTGCATAGCTAGCACTTTTCTTTTTTTACTTTTAGTCCTGCGTTTTTAAATTTCTGCAGGACTTCCCTGAGGCAGCTTCCCAACTGGCTTTTGTTTTTGGCTGCTACCAAGACATCATTGAAATATGGCACGACTCCTTTTATGCCTTGAAGTAATCATTCCATTAAACTCTGGAACACCCCTGGTGCCACGCTGACTCCGAATTGGAGTCTTTTGCACAGGAAAGCCCCCCTGTGGGTCATGATGGTTTGCACTTCCGCAGTCTCGGCGTCAACTGGCAGTTGCTGGTATGCCTGCTCCTGGTCAAGCTTTGTGAAGACTTTTCCTCCCCCAAGTGAGTGTAGGAGGTGCTGTACCACCGGAACTGGATACGCACTCTGTTGCAGTGCATTATTTAGGGTTGCCTTATAGTCACCACAAATTCTTACTGACCCGTCTGGTTTTATTGAAGTGACTATTGGTGTCTCCCAGCTTGCGTGATCTATTGGCTCCAGGACCCCTTGAATGATGAGCTTGTCTAGTTGCTCATCTATTTTAGGCTTGAACATGAAGGGAACTCGTCTCTGTTTAAGACGGATTGGGGCAATATTGGGTTTCACATTAAATTATATTGGGGACCTCCGGTACTTGCCTAATTGTCTGTCAAAAGCTTCTTGGAAGTCCTTCATAAGTTCCTTCTCCCAGTCTGTTTCCTAGACGTGGTTGATGCCCGTCACCTCGATCCCTAATGGCATGAACCATTCCAGTCCCAGCAGGCTTGGGCGGTCTCTGTCCATGATTGTTAGTGGAAGTACTTTTCCATGCTTTTTGAACGTAACATGGAAGTGTCCAATTCCTATCACGGGGATCCGGTTCCCCTGGTAGTCTTTGATGGTTAGTTTTTGACTCTCCAGTTCTCGTTTTTGTAAGCTGGGCACTAACCGCTAAATCATGTCCCATGATACCATGGAGAGGTATGATCCGGAATCCACTTCCATTTTGCATGGCCTACCTTCGATGCTGACCTGCACGTGCACCTTTCTTGCGTCATAGTTGTCTGAGTGCCCAATGGTGACTGTTTGGTGTGTCTCTTCTCTCCGTCGGGCTTCGCTGAGCTGCTTGCTTCAACTCTCGCGGCTCCAACGGTTCTCTGTATGTTTGTCCCGGTTCCTGGGGAGGGTGTTGTTGCGTCGCCTCGGGCTGTAGTTTCGTTTGTTGTGGCAGACCTTGGTGATGTGCCCCCATTTCTCACAGTACCGGCAAATGGCGTCTAAGAACCGGCATTCTGAGCGGGGGTGGTCACCGCCGAATCTGGTGCACTGAAAGCCCTACTTACGACCTCTCCTTCGGTCTTGCTCTGCTTGCAATCTGTGGATCTCCTCCTCCTCATCTTCGGTATTGGGGAAGGACTCAACATCCTTGTGGTGAGCTGTTGCGGCTTTGTGACTAACCTCGGTTCTTTTCTCTGGTGATGAGTTGGTCTCTGAAGTTATTTGCTGGTCCCTTGCGTTCATTTGTCGCATCTTGGCCACTGATTTCTTCGTGGCCTTGGCTGCGGTGGCTTCAGCGATGGCCTCAGTAACTGTAATGTCCTCCCGAGCCATTAGTCTGCTCTGGAGTATGGGATCTCTGAGACCGAGGACCACTCGGTCTCTCAGAGCCTCGTCCATGTTGGAGAAGCTGCATGCACCTCCAATGTTTCTTAGGGCTGCCATAAAGTCCCCGATGCTCTCTCTGTCCTTCTGATCCCGACAGTAGAGCTCATGTCTCCGGATTAGGTTGGGAACAGCCGGGACATAGTAGTTTCGGAGTAGCCAGTCTAGATCTGGCCATGCCATCTCTTTTACATCTTCTGGCTTGGCCAATGCTTTGGCCATCTTGAATACTGCAGGCCCGCAGTGGGTCAGGTTGTTGCTCTCGAGGAACATGAGGAATCGATTGATGTATGATTCCCAATCCTTGGCTACCTGGTTGAATGGTGCGGGTGGTGAGTTGCTGCCAGCCATCTCGTCGGTTCTTCAGCTCGGTTGCCACGTGCCCGACTGGTCTCTTTGTCTCAGGATCCCACCTTCTTTGCCAGTGTAGAAGCATGGGAAAAAGAGACTTGAGACCAGCGTAACTTCAGCTCTTTATTGAAAGGTATAGATCTGTGCTCGATCTGCGAGCTGTAGCAGCCCTTCTTATAGAGCTTGCCAGTGGCTCGCATCCAATGACAGCCCTCTGAACCTCCCACGATCGACATGTCCAATCGCAGTTCATTCTTTACTGACCAATTTTCTTCTTCTGTCCAATCACAGTGCAGTCTGTCTTGATCAATCAGGTGAGGGTATTCCAAGAATGCTAATATGGAACAAATACAACTGGAGCAGAGGTGTTATTCAGCAGATTCTGACCAGTTCTGGAGAACTGGTAGTGAAATTTTTGAGTAGTTCAGAGAACCAGCAAATCCCACCTCTGACTGGCCCTGCCCCCATCTATTCTCTGCCTCCCAAGTCCCAGCTGATCAGCTGGGTCTTCTTTTGTTGCCCTGCACAGGAGAGCGGAGCTGGAAAGCAGGTTAGTGGGGTAGGGAGAGAATGGGATTTTGCAGTATCCTTCCCCCACCAAACCATGCCCACCAAGCCACACCCACAGAACCGTAGAGAAAAGTTTGAATCCCACCACTGAACTGGAGTATTCTTCATCTCATAATCAAGGTTATAATAGCGCATTTTACAGCATCTGGTTTATTCGGCAATAGCTGTCCTCTGCTGATTTGAGAACAATTCAGAGAGCAAAGAAAGCCAGCGAGTTTTGCTTCACTTGCTTGGAGCCAACAGCGAACCTGCTGACTGAATGCATGCATGGCTACCTATTGCTCCTTCTGGGATAATCAAAGCATGTCAGATCTTTGCTGTCGTGGTCTCATCTATTCTAATATCTTCTTCCTTCACAGGGTTCTGCAGGTGCCTTAGGAAGCCTATAAATTGCACATGACAGCAAAAAGGCTATTTCTACAACATAATATATGGACATTTATATTTTATAAGCATCCATCCCAAAGCAGTAAAAAACGTTGATTTTTTTTTTTCTGAAACTAAAGTATCCATATTTGCACAGGAATACGGTTGTGTGTCCTTGGCTGTTACAAGTGCTAAAAGTAAAAACCGAGGGATTCTCTTTCATCATCTGGAAAGATCCTCTGAGGTTTGACATTATCTTGTTCTTTGTGATTTAAAAGAACATTTGAGAGCTACTAAAAGTATGCCTGCTAAATAATTAATAACTCAACAAAAAGCTGCTTGCAAAACAGACCTTTAGTCCTTCCTTCCCTCCCTCTCTCCCTTCTTCCTTCCTTCTTTCCCATATATTACCCAGTGGTTAAAGGAATCCATTCCCAATACAGGAACAAAACAATAGGAATAACCTACAAATTAAAGAAAACCAAAGAGAGTAGTTGCCTGGCTGGTCTCTCTGAGTTCCCTATCATTTTCCTGATAAAAGACAAACCAATGTATTCCATATGGCCCTTCCTGGTTCTCCAAAGCAAGCTTGTTGTCCTCAAATGATGTAAAGATTGACTCACTACCAGAACTAGCTGTGATTCAGTATCTCGTTCAACTAGCATTTCCTTCGCTTCTGAAAACAATGAATCTGTGGGTTGGTCCTATTGAAAAGCAAGAGTAAAGTTTATCTATTATCTGTTCCCTTCTCTTGTTAAGTTCTTAATGTTCTCAATGTACTTAATGTTATCAAGGATTAATTCAGTAAACTTCCCCAGAGAGTTTGTTCCACAGTATTAAAATTGCTACTATGGGAATGAAGTTGGCCATTTGGAATGAGGGAAGCCAGAAGTGACACCCTAGAGTCAACTATAATAATGTCTATGTTAGATTGACCAAGTATCGACAGATACAGAATTGAACAGTTAATAGTTACTATTTTGTATTTTGACAAGGAGAAGTTTCCTTATGTTACAACCCGTTTTTCTACTAGCACACTGAGCTAGTGAGCGCAAATAGGACTGTGGCCATAAAATGTCATCCATCTGCAACATAAAAGAAAACCAACTTACTTGAGAATATCCAAATGTTTGCATAGGTGCGGTTTGGTGTGTGTGTGTGTGTTTTTTTTTTTAGTTTACTTTATCTTTTAAAATATATCTCAGGGAGTCAGTACCATCACTGTCATAAGAAAAGGAGAAGTAATTTTAAAAATATGGTGTGGATTTTAGATTATTGGGAAGTAGATTATCATTCCAACTTGTTTTGATGTATTCTTAATTCTTAATGGCTACCGAACATTCTCAGTGTCTAGAGACAGTGAATCTCCTTGGGATGGAACTGATCATAAACACACACAAATGTTTAGAGTTATCCATATGTGATTTTATGACAGATCACTAGGGTGATTATAAATGTTTATAAATGCTCCTGTATCACTTTATAACTGGAGAATTCTGATTCCCGATCTTGGCCTTTTTCAGAGGGCTACATTTTGTAAAAAACTGAAACTTTTCTTGCATGACTGAAAGTTGGATGTTGTTTTTTTAAAAATACTGAAAGGATGTACATGGTGTTGGCACTGTTTTCCAGGAAGGAGGGAGGGGGGGAGGAAATAAACAATAAGTTGTTGTGGTAGAAATCTTCTCCCAAGAGAGAATTCTGAAAGGCAAGAGGAGTGGGAACTGCTAACATAATAATCTTTTTATGAATGCTTCCATTGGAAGCCATTTTGTAAGACTGTTCACAGTATGTTTTCAGTGTCTAGCTACCCTAAATATTTTCCACACTGATACTTAAGGCCCGGTCCCACTGGCCGACGGACGCAAAATGTATGCATAAAGGACACAGCGGACGAGCAAAATTTTGGGGGTGGTTCCATCCGTTGTCATCCGCTCCAAAAAGTGGCGAAAATTTGCATAAACAGAATGGAAAAGAATGGAAAAGAATGGACGTGGGTAGTATGTAGTGGGGATGTTAAATGGATGTTCATAGGAAGCCTAGCGGATGACAGCAGATGGAAGCGGATGACACCTCCGAAGGGGTTCCAGGGGAGAATTTTGAAGCAGACGCATAGCGGAAGGGGCAGATGCATAGCGGATGAATCGGATGCATCACGGACACCTATAGGAAACAAAGGGGATGCCGCGCAGATGTATATCGGATGCAAAGCATTCACTGCGCATGCGGGGAGTATGAATTGCGTCAGCTCCGCGGATATAAAAGGATGCAGCACGCACGCAGTCAGCATACAGGGGAAAGATGTGCTGCCTCATACATCTTGCAGGAACACCATGGTTCGTCAATCAGGCAAGAAGAGGAAGCCCATGCCTACTCGTTCAAGCCCTGGCAAGGTGAAGAAGGCCAGAACCAGCATCCCACCCCCTGGCACTGACTCTGAAGCTGCTGCTGCTGCTGTGGTGGACCAGCCCCAAGGCCCTCAAAGCCCTACTGCTGAAGGCCCTGCTGCTCAAGCCCCTGAAGGCTCTGCTGCTGAAGGCCCTGCCAGAGGGAGGAAGAGGCAAGAGAAGGAGAAGGGAGAGAGGAAACAGTACACTGTTTTCGAGGAGCATGAGGATGAGGTGCTGGAATGGCTGAGGGAGAACAAGTACCTCTGGAGAAAGGGCCACAGACTGTATTGGGACACCAAGAAGAAGCAGGCAGATTGGAGAGACAAGGCAGAGAGCCTGGGGTACACTGCAGAAGTACTCCTAGGATGGTGGAAGCACATGCACACCTGGTATGGCAAGCTAGACCTCAAGAAATCCGGGCAGGCCGCTGTCAAGCTCACTGACCGGGAGATGTACGTCATGGCCAAGTGCAGTTTCCTGGAGGGTGAGATCCGCCACCAAGGAGCAGCCCCTCTGAGACCCCTCTCCCTCAGACAGCCCACAGACAGCCAGTCCTCTTCCAGCCAGGAGCCAGCTTTCCTGTCCAGGCAGGTTTCTTCTGAGGGTCCCACGGCAGAGACCCCCCTGACAGCTGCACTCCCCATGCTGGCAGACTTGGAGGATCTCGTGGAGGATGACGCCCTGCTGTCGCAAATGGAGGAAGAAGCAGCAGCCACCAGAGGCCAACCCACCCCCACTCCCAGCTCCACAGAATGCAGGCAGAGAGGCAGACTGGAGGGCCATGACCACAGTGTCCTGTTGGAGATCAGGGACACAATGAAGACCAGCACAGAATTTCTCTCTCAGCTGGTCCACTTGGACAGAGGATCCTTGGGCCACCACACCTTCATCACCTATATGAGCCACACCCTCAGGGTCCTGCCCGAGGCCCAGTACCAGGTGATGAAGGAGAAGATAACAGCACTTCTGCACAACCCTCAAGGCCTAGCTGAAGCTGCTCCTACCCAGTCCAGGTCTGCTCCTCCACCCCAGGCGATGTCACAGCCCTTCCATGGCTTTCAACAGCCCCTCACCTACCAAGGCTACGACTACCAGGACTTCCCACAGCAGAAGCAGAACTTCCTAGTCCAGGCCCAGGTTCATCGGACACCACAGACGCACAGCTGCAGACCAGACAGCCCCACTACACTCCTCCTTCCTCCACTCCACAGTCAAGCCCATCAATGGACAATCTGTCATCAGTATTGGGCCTGACATCTCAAGTCCTTGATGAAGGGCCTCTCAACCTCACAGGACTGAGTCAGTTCTCGGATAGTTTCCTGAACACACCATCCCCTGTTGTACTCTCAGGGCCAAGCACCCCAATGGCGCCTCAGACCAGCACTCCAGCCACAGCCACCTCCACAGTCCCTGGCCGCTTGACAGCTGAGACCATGGACATGCCTCAGAGTGACTGAGAATAGTGCCAGAGACTGAGTTGTTACCTGTTCACTTTATCTTTGCTTAAAGATACTTTACTTGGTTCATTTTGCTTTTTTAATAAAGTCATACAGTTTATTTAAGACAGTTATTAATAAAGGTTATCTTTGCTTCCCACACTTGGTTCATTTTATTTACTTAATGTGTTGGTGAAAACTTTGAAAAAATGGTTAAGCCTTTGAATGCTTGTGGGATGGGTAAGGATAGTTGTGGGATGGGTAAGGATAGTTGTGGGATAGGTAAGGATAGCTGTGGGATAGGTAAGGATAGCTGTGGGATAGGTAAGGATAGCTGTGGGATAGGTAAGGATAGTTGTGGCATGGGTAAGGATAGTTGTGGGATAGGTAAGGATAGCTGTGGGATAGATAAACCTCCAGTGCAAGCATACTGGGACTGTATGGTCCACCCTCCCAGCTGCCACACATATCGCCCTTTTTTATCAATAACAATTTATTCATTGATCAACAAATTTTAAAATAAACAAAGCTCTTTATTAATGCCCTATTCATTGTAGGACCACTCAACATACATTGCACGTCATCAGTGTTATGCGACAACTTCAAGGAAGCATCCATTAATCATCTATCATCCTGTCTTGCCACTCCACTGCTCCAGCTGGGGAGTTGCACCAGTGTCTCAGTAGGTTGCACTGCTTCTTCCCTTCACATGAAGCTCTGTTGGGGCCTTGTACATCCTCAGTGTCTATCAGGTTTTGTCCTTGCCTCCATTCACCAGGCTCCATGTCCCCATTGCCTTGTTGATGGTTGACAAGTCTGTTCTGCAACACTGGGTAGTGGGTGCGCATGAGATTGTGCAGGATGCAGCAAGCTTCCACGATGCTCCTCACAGTCTCTGGGTCATGCTGCATGGTGGTGAGAAGTATCTGGAACCTGTTGGCCAGGATGCCAAAGGCATTCTCCACCACCCGTCTTGCCCTGGACAGCCTGTAGTTGAAGATCCTCTCTTCACGGGTGAGGTATCTTGAACTGTAGGGCTTCATGAGGTAGGTTCCGAGGGAGAACATGTCATCACCAATGATGAAGTAGGGCACATCTTGTGTGTCATTGGGTAGGGGGTCTGGACCTGGAAAACCCATGATGAGGTTGCATTCTAGCCCATCCTTGAGGTCACTAGCATTGTATACCTGGGCATCTGAAGCTGACCCGTTGCCTGAAGCATCGATGTAGATGAACTTGTAGTCAGCATCAACCATGGCAAAGAGGGTGATACTGAAGAAGCCCTTGTAGTTGTAATAAGTGGACCCTGAGTTGGCTGGAACTTTGCAGGCCACGTGCTTCCCATCTATGGCTCCAATGGTGTGGGGAAAGTTCCACCTCTGATACCACTCTTCTGCAAGTTTTCTCCAGCCTTGTTCAGTGGTGGGGCACCTGAGGAGCTCCTCCATGTATTCTTCAATGATGGCCTGTACCACTTCTCTGACCACTTTGCTGATGCTGTTGTGTGGCACCCTCCATGCATACTGCATGTTTCTGTATGTGGTTCCAGAGGCCAGGTGCTGCAGAGTCAGTGCCACCTTCAGTCCAGGGTCCAGGTTGGGATGGAAGTTGGTCAACCTGGGTCTCAGATGCTCTACAAGTTCGTCAAACATGGCTGGTGACATCCTCATGAAGTGATGGAATGCACGAGGGTCTTCATTCCTCAGCTCCACCATCAACTGGTCATAGAGTCCAAACTCTATTCTTCTCCCGATCCATCCTCGGACCCACACAGCTCTTGGACGTCTCCTTTTTCTCCTTGTGTATAAAAAGTGAAACAGTCTGAACAGGTTTTGGTTCTGGTGATGAATGATCACAGCTACCTTACGGACTGTGTCATGATCCATGGTGGAGAACAATTGATGATGTGGAAGACCAAGACCAAGGGTGAAGAGGTCTGTACACCACGGCTGTTGGACTCATACTGAGATCCAGATGATTTTCTCCCCCTTTTTATAAGAAATATCGGTTTTCCGCTTGGTGTCCTTCTACATACTCTAGACATACTGCAGACATCCTAAATATATGAGATACATCCCAGATACAAACATTTGTCCATTTTGAATACTTCATATACGAGATGCATACGCTTACATCCTTTCTATTTCCGTGCTACCTTCGCTGTGTAGACGTTCCGTGTACCTTTTGTTTCCTCCCTCTTTCCATTTTCAGCTGCAGCGGATGTGAGTTGAAGGGATGTCCAGAGGATGCAGAGAGGATACAGAAGACGTTTAATGGATGATAACGGACATAGAACGTTTGTTGCCCGTATATGTCGCAGATGTACATCGTATGCAGCGGAAAGTTCATCTGTTCACAAAGTTTTGTGCAGCTCACAATTTCTTGCACGGATGAAATCGCAGTGGACGGATGCTCGACGGATAGAGCGTATGAAACACGTATGCAGTGAGTACAGAACAGATGCATAGTGTTTTCCAACGGATGGCAAGCTATTTTTTATGTTTTACATCCTCTTTGCATCTGTAAGTGCAGTGGGACTGGGCCTTTATATTCATGTGGGTGTAGTTATTGTGGGTGTTTGTTGCATATGTGTTTAAAATTAAAGAAACAGTTCAGTAGGTGTAATCTTTTTTGAAATAATAACAAAAACAAAAGCAAGCCGGTTTAATTTAGTGGTTTAAGGCAACAGGCTAAAAGCAGGAGATCATGAATTCAAGTCCCACCTTAGCCATGAAAGCCTGCTGGGTGACCTTGGGCCAGTCACACTCTCTTAGTCCAACTCACCTCACAGGGCTGTTATTGAAAAAAAAAATAGTAGGAGGAAGGTATTTTGAACATATTTGTGAATTTGGTCATCTCAGCAGATTCTGTCATTTTACCAATCATTCTTCAGTCATAGATATTGCCATATCTTTCCATCTTTGTGCATACAATAGTCTTGCTGCAGTTATCATATATAAAAATAATGTTCCGTGATTTTTTTCCCCAACTGCTTATTCATCAGTCCCAAAAGGAAAAATATATCCTGGTTTTACAGGGACACTCCCCTTTGAATAAATATGGAGAAATTGAGCTATTTTGATCTCATTCTTTTCAGAGAAACAATTTTTGCCTTGGAAAGGCCCAACCTATGTATAAGGCATAGTTAAAATAATATTTGTAATATTCCCCATGAAAACCAAGCTATTTTTCAATATATAGGTTAACATACAAGTATCATTTCCATATTAGTGAAATTGGTTGGAAATTATATTCTATTTCCTATATCCAGTCATTTTCCCCGGATAGATACGATGAGAATATGTTATCTGTGATTTGACGCACCAGAAGGTATATAATCTATCTTACACCTCTGGCCTCATGCCCACTAACATTAGTATTTTTTGCATCCCAGAAGTCCTCACATATGTTTTGCCTGTCACAAGATGTTCCTTCTCTCACAGGATAGAAACAAATTAATTCTCAAGTAGTCTCCATTCTTAAAACATGGATGATCCAGCATATTTATTTGTGCCATTGCAAAAAGAACACATTGAGAGAATTCAGACAGTAGAGAGCCAGCCTCCAATATCTCATCAGCTATTTACGATAGCTTTCAGCAGAATTTTCTTCATGGTTTTCTTGTATTGTTACATCACTTATGCCTGCAGGTAAGACTTCAACATACTTCATACAAACCTAATTTGTGAGTTGCTTTACAGGCTCTCAATTTTTTCTCACTGCCTTCATCCTGTAATTTTCTCACTGCTAACCAGGAATCTTTTATCTTTATCTTTTTTTTTCTTCCTGAATTCTTTGTAGCATCTATTATTTCTGACTGTATATAGTTATAGTTTCCAAATAATGCACACAGGAAATAGAAAACAGAGATGTGCTTGGTTATGTAAAACTGTATTTCGATGTAATCAGGAGGTACATCAGAGTGTCTCTAAAATCATGTCATTTGTAGGTGAATCTGTTCAAAAACACAAGAGACATTTTAATGAACTGCATTTTGGCACAAAGTTATTTTTTGGAAACAGTTCACACCTTATTCCCCTGCCCAGTGATTTGGGAGACAGTGCAGGGATGGGATTCTACCAGTTCAGACGAGTTTGGGTGAACCGAATGTTAAAGTTACAGCTGGTTCGCTGAATCAGTATTTCAACCGACCGGCTGACCCTGCCCCTCCTGCCCTTCCCCTTCTAGAAGTCTCCACACATTGCATTTTCAATGGAGGTAAGTGCAAGGTCTACGCAGAGGCTCTGGGAGGGGGAAAAATGGGCCTTCTGGAAGTCTGGAAATGAGCCTCTTTCCAGCTTCTGGTGGGCCTCCAGAGCCCGGGGGGAGGCTGTTTTCGCCTTCCCAGAGGTCCAGGGAAAGCCTCTGGACCCTTGGAATGGCGAAAGGGGCCTCCCCTGGGCTCTGGAGGCCCACCGGAAGCTTGAAACAGGAAGTTCTGGTCGGCCCTGCCCACCATGGCCATGCCTACCCAGCAACTGGGCAGTGAACTAGTTGCTGCGATTTTTGAATCCCACGGCTGGGACAATGCCACAAAAACATTTCAATTAAACATAACAGATTTTTCTCTTAAAATGTCTCTGGAAATTCTCAGTCAACCAGGTCATGGTTGTCCTGTAGGTGCTTTTTCAAGAGGCAAGAGACCAGAAAGTCCATTTGCCTCTTGAAAAGAAAGAACCTTTGGGATTCTTAAAATATTCTTATTAAAGTAATAATGGTATAGCACTTCTTTAGTCAATTTAGAGCTGACTTGATTGTGATGAGACTTCTTGGTAAACATTTAAGAGAAGCTCATATCTTTTCTAGGAGATTTTGCCCAGCTTATCAGGTTGGTACAATTAACAGATAAGTGCACTTCTGCATGGAAATCATGACTGAACAACAATAAGATGATTTTCACTTTAACCAGTGATCGATTTCTTGTAGCATAATAAATGTAATGTCCTATCTGTCAATGACTATTTCAGCTCCAACCACAACAGTACACAGCACACAGTAGATACAGACTCAAGCTAAACTGCACCAAACTCAACTGCAGGAAATACGACTTCAGCAACAGAGTGGTCAATGTCTGGAAAACACTACCTGACTCTGTGGTTTCTTCCCCAAACCCCAAAACCTTTAAACATAGACTGTCTACTGTTGACCTCACCCCATTCCTAAGATGTCTATAGGGCATGCATAAGCGCACCAACGTGCCTACGTCCTAGTGTTCCCTTTTATTCATATCCATTTCATGTATTCATCATCATGTTTATACTTATACCTGTTATCTAATAGATGCTTGACAAAATAGATAAATAAAATAAATGTCAAAGTCTGCCTAACATGGGTAAATTAAGTTTCTATAGGTGCAAATTAATTTGATACACAATTACATGCACATTGAAGAACTCAAGAAATTGCACAGTGATAACTGCAGATGTGTGATGAAAAGTACCATTAATGTGTGAACAGTTTTAAGATCAGGGCAGACAATTCATCCTGCAGTATTAAGAATGCCTATGTGTACATGGAATTGTACAAGTAAATACCATGAGACCCTGCTTTTTAATGGAAAATTTAATGGAAGGGTGCCGTGATGGATATCTTACAAGGTTACCATTTCTTCATCTTCAACACTTTTTTGGGACATATATCCTCTGAATCCTATGGAAAAGATGCCCCAATCCTGCCTATATACTGACTTGCATTTATTATATCATACATGACACTCTCTCTCCCCAAATTACTGCACATTCATATTTAATGGAAGTAGGTATTGGTCCAGATGCCTCACCTGTTTGTTGTGAGATTTTTGTAACATGGTAAGCAACCAACATTTTCTCTCTTCAGACATAGGCATTGAGGAGCAAAAAATAACATGGGTTTTGTTATTTGTTAATGAACATAATTTACCTTGTGTTTTAATTTGATTTATTTTCTCTCTTTTAAAATGATGTTCAGATTTAATAGCTTTTAACATTCCTAAACTGATAAACAAGCTGGAGACTAATTCCAGATAAGAAAAGTTTGTTAGTACAACTTGAGGTCTGGCTTATCTCTTTCGTGAACTCTAAAACAACCTTTTTCCTTACAATTACACCCCTTCTGACCTCATTTTAATGAACGTGTGATATTATGGGATACAAATATGTAACATGTTTGACTACATGTAACCAATTTCCTATGAAAAGGGGGGATTACTTTTATTCTGTCCAATAAACTTTCCTTTTGCATTTTCTTTGTTTTGTTAACTATAAAAAGAAGGAAAACTTGGGGTTCAAGCTCTCTCCCTTTTTCATAGAGAGACCCTCTTTACCAGGGTACCCTAATAAACTGCTTCTAAATAATCTTCCAGCTCAGTTGCTTATTGGAAAGGCAAACTGAGGCAGAACCTAAAGTCAGATTTGGCTTTCAACATGCAGTGTTCACTGAAGCCCATAGAAAAGCAATAAGAAAACCTGCAAAATGGAAGGAAAATCCATCCAACAAAATTAAATCCAGGCTCTGCTGCAGACTGGCACTCAAGGTCCTTTTACCTTTATTTCTGATAGTGCAGGGGTTAAATGCAGTTTTGCAGGCAAACTCTACCCACAGCATTTCAGACAAACTCTGCCCACAGAGTTTGATCCTTGAGGCCACAGCTCCTTGATCCTTGATTCAAGCTGAAGAGCCAGGAGCAGGAAGTAGGGCCAAGGAAGGTTTAACCTTAGCATCTGAGCTGAACTGGGCACAAGATAATGGACTTTTATTTTTATTTATTTTATTTTATTTATTTATTTTGTCAAGCAATCATAAGATAACAGGTATAAGTATAAATATAGTCATGGATACATGAAATGGATACATATAAGAAAAATAAAAGAAATAAAAATAAAAAAGAAACAATAGGACAGGGATGGCAGGCATGTTGGTGCGCTAATACACGCCCCCTACAGACTTCTTAGGAAAGGGGTGAGTTCAACAGTAGACAGTCCAAGGTTAAAGTGTTTGGGGTTTGGGGAAGAAACCACAGAGTCAAGTGGAGTATTCCAGACATTGACCACTTTGTTGCTGAAGTCGTATTTCCTGCAATCAAGTTTGGTGCAATTAACCTTGAGTATGTATCTATTGTTTGCTCTTGTATTGTTATGGTTGAAGCTGAAGTATTCATTGACAGGTAGGACATTGCAATGTATAATTTTATATACTATACTGAGATCGGATCGAAGGCAGCGTAGTTCTAGATTTTCTAGGTCTAGAATTTCAAGTCTGGTGGCATAAAGTATTCTGCAATGAGTAGAGGAGTGGAGAACTCTTCTTGTGAAATATTTCTGGACTTTCTCAACTGTATTAATATCAGATACATAATGTGAATTATATTCAATGAGCTGTATCTGAATATTGGTCTAGCAACTGTTTTGTATGTTCTAGTTAGTAGTGGAATATTACCAGAGAAAAAGCTGCATAAGATTAGCTTAATAACTCTTAACACCTTTTTGGCTATGTGGTTACAGTGGGCTCTAGCACTTAAATCATTAGAGATGAGTACTCCAAGGTCCTTGACAGAGTTTGGATCATCATCAAGATCTTGACTATTCAGCTTGTATTTTATTTGCTGATTTATTTATTTTTTTGCCAATATGTAAGACATGTATGTAGACACAATATGTAGGACTTCCCTATAACATTTCCATATCTTTCCATCTTTAGACCCAGAATAGATCAGATATACTTGTTTTATTATTTGTATACATCCAAAGAAAAAAAATTACCCTCAAAGAAATATGTTCAGCTCAAGTGCAAAACCTGGATTTTTATTCAGATGCCATGTTGGATAAGACTGCTGAGAATACTGTAGCCCAGGGGTGTCAAACTGGCAGTCTACAGGTCGGATGCATCATGCACAGGCCACGCCCATCCAGGCAAAGGCCAAAAAATAATAATAATCATGATATGTCATGATAAGTCATGTGATGTGGTCGAGTTTGGCACCCATGCTGTAGAGAGCCAAGAAAAGAAACCCATAGATCATAATCATGATTCTGGTGAGGTGAAAAAAAAGAAGAAAAGAAAGAAACCCATAGATCACTGAACAAATCAACGCAGAGTTCTTGACTAAGACACAAATGACCAGGCTCAAATGATCCTACTTCAGACACATTATAGAAAGACCTAGGAATCAAGAGAAGGCTATAATATTGGGAAGGGCAGAAGGAAACAGAATGATAACCAGCAGCAAGGCGGATGGGCTCAGTTACAGAAGAAATGATCTCCTAATTGGGAGATCTGGAAGATCAGGCTAGGGACAAGCTCTCACATTTTGGTTGTGGACTGATCCACTGTTTGAAATAAATAGATCATAATGGAGAAAATCTAACTATGTGGCCACTGACACTGACTTGATGGTGCATTATCATTGAAAAATAAATAAAGGGTGCCCTGGTTTTAAATGAGTTTAAAGCAGAAAATTGAAGAACCTTAGAATGCTTCTTCATGAGCAGTTATTATTAGGGTGGGGAAAGTGTTGCATTTTTATTATTTGAAACCCAATGGAAAACTGGATAGATGTTATATAAAGGAGTCAGGATTCTGTTCAGCTGTGTGTGTCTCTGTCTGCAGGATAATTCTGAAGGGAACTGTCTGATGGGGTGAAGGTGAAGCCAGTAAAAGAAGGAGGAAATCTTGAAAATAAGCCAAGGGGACTGCGGTGTGGGGTGGGGTGGGGTGGGGTGGGATAAATCCAGAAAATAAAATTCTTCAACGCATCTTTCTGAAAGAAGCCTTTGGTCAGTGGCTTGGAATACTCTTGACTGCTCCATTCTTAACTCCCTTTGTTACTCTGATCATTTAATTGGGTAAAATAAATTCCAACCTGCCGTGTATCTGTCTGCTTTCCCCAACCTGTTTGGTCTCAGGAGTTAGAAGCAGCAGGGAGTAGCAGGGAGTGGGAAATAATGTTGTTTGTGAGTTTCCTAACTGACACACACAGTGTCCATAGCCTTTGAAAGGGAAAGCTAGAGGCTTCCAAGGCAATCTAAAAATAGGATTGCCTGGGCTTCTAAATCAGGGGTCTCCAACCTTGGCAACATTAAGCCTGGCGGACTTCAACTCCCCAGCCAGGAATTCTGGGAGTTGAAGTCCACAAGTCTTAAAGTTGCCAAGATTGGAGACCCCTGTTCTAAATCATCTGAAAACTCTGGCTGATAAATTATGTTCTCCAACTTGTACAAGGGAAGTATTGTCCTAACAAGCAGAGGAAACAATAGTACATCTAAGATAATAATAATAACAACAATAATAATAATAACAACAACAACAATAATAACAATAATAACAACAACAACATCTAAGCATAATAAGCAATTATGCTCCACCAAAATATTGCCAAAGTATACAGTTCCCAGTATCCTTAGGGAGTGTGGCCAATGCTGAGAGAAGGGGTGGGTAGGTTGTGATTTAGTGGCATATGGAACACAAAAACCACATTGGGATCAGAGTTTCCACATACGGTTTAGAATACATAACTTCCAGGGACTTTTATTATCTGAATGCAGGATTATCTTGGATGCTGGAAAAATCATAATGGTGGGAAATAACAGCAGGTGTTGCTGCCCAAGAATATCTGGAAAAGGACCCAAAGTCATGTTCTTCAATCCTTCATCATGTAGCAAAAAATATGACCAAGTAGAAAAACACGCCTCCCAAATCTGCCTTATCATGGCAGTATGTTATTCCTAGGATGGATGAGCAAAGAATGCCAGGGGAGTATCCCAAGAGTACATAGTCCCAGCAGGATTTCTTGGAGTTAAAAGTAACTTGATAGGACGTAATCAATTGATCGATCAGAAAAATGAACAGTCCATGGGGTGAGGTTGGGTGGAGTGCAATTCCTTGCTATTCATTTTCAGACAGGTCAGAACAGTGCAAGAACCAGTTTGGTGTAGTGGTTAAGGCATCAGGCTAGAAACTGGGAGGACTGGGAGTTCCTGTCCCGCCTTAGCCACAAAGCCAGCTTGGTGATTTTGGACCAATGATTTTTTTCTCAGCCCTAGGAATGAGGCAATGCAAACCACTTCTGAAAAAACTTGCCAAGAAAAGTGCAGGGACTTGTTCAGGCAGTGACCAGGTGTCCATGTGACTCAAAGGCATGTGTGTGCATACACACAGACACACAAAACCTCCTACAACTGTTCCATAGATATATAGTTAAGACTGGCTTAATTACATTGTTCCACTTCCTTCCTCCCCCATCTAGAGCTGATATGAACAGCTAATACAAAACCTTTCCATCTCTAAACAGAGGAGAGGCTGTGATAGTCTCACTCCTCTCTAGTTCCCATAAGCATTCATCTTCTATCTGTGAAGCTGTGAATCAATTTCAGAGAAAGGAAAGAGAAACGAGCAACAGAATACTGTGTTGCTGAAACAAATGTTACTAATGGGAGGATATCTTAAACATTGCTCTAACTGAGGAATCTGAAACTCTCCTTTTGCAATTTAAGAGTGGCACAGTCCATGCCAATCCTTATTATTAGCCAGAAAGTAACATGTTACCATATAGCGCAATGTGATAATCTGTAGTCCCCGTCTGTGAATGTGTAGAAACTTGATATTTACTTGTGTAAAGTAATACTGACCGAATTCTTCCATGCAGTGTAAATATTGAAAACATGAGACTTTTCTCTTAGCATATAAAGGGTCATGCAGCATTCATCACAATCCCATTAACTGTGATTGTTTATTCCTGAAATCCAGCCTCTACATGTTTAAATAAATTTTAATAACATGTATTTCCTTTAGGTGCCAACATTACAGTGCTAACTCTTTAGACTTCTCCATGCTGACTTAAATCAGGTGATTTAATATCATTCCTAGTATTCCTGTGTTCAAAATGTAAACAAATAAAATTGTAGTCCTTACACATATTCACTTGGAATTGAATTGCAAATGTTTACAGAGATAAAATGTTAACACAGGTGTATACAATCCAATCTACTACAGAACAGTCTATAAACTTCTCAGTTCCTCTTTACTAGGTGTTAAAAGGGTATTCTTATGTTCACAAGGCACTTTTCTTTCATATCCTTTTGACATTTCTGTCTTTTCTTCCCATATTGCGACTGAAGGTTTCTTCATCATGCCACAGACATTTCTGCAAATTAAAAAAAAAAAGAAGCTAATTATTTGGTTTTTAAACTTTTCAACATTATTAGCATCCTACATTATTTCTGGACATATCATTCAAACATTTTTCTGGAACCACACTCATGAGTAATATAGGCTTCAGTTTCACTCATTGTTTCTGATAGGTACAGATGTATATATATATTTTTGCAATTGGATCTTTTTTTAAAAAAATTAGAGATTCAGAATGCATTTTGCTTCTGAAATTCAGGAGTCAATTCTCTTCAGGAAGGTAAAGAGACTCTTTGGGCCACCAGACAAACCTGTCAGAAAAGGACAGCCAATTTGGGCTGCAAAATTCTGGATGACCAAGAGATGGAAGGAAAAAGTTAGAGATTTCTATATAGCATGTTCTATAATCAGGAACCTCTAAGTCTAGCTTCCTAATTCCCCCCAGCCCATTTTGAAACACAACTCCACCATGCTATCATAATGGAAACTGGTGAAATCATCCATTGTGCAAATCTATATTTCAAGTTGAAATCCATGTTCAATATTGCAACTATTTTTAAGTAAGTCAGAAAGACCTAAAACAGAAACGGTAATATTTCCTTGGGGACCTTGAACAATATAATGCAATTTGCCCTGTATGCTTGAGGTAGCCTCATTCCTTGTATAACAGTTGACACTTTTTGCCTTAAAAGCATCCCTTTGGGTTTGAAGAGGGGGGGAGATGTTATATGATACTATCAAGTCCTCAATCTACAGCCAACTTCTACAATAGAGGCTAGAGCCAGAATTCTGGAAGAGGAATTTTTGCATCTCAAGGCATCTTAAGAGAAGCCCTTGAAAAATCTTCCCAGGGGGATGTTCCCAGGAAGGGCCTAGATATAAGGATGCTGAAAAACCTTGCTGAAAATACTGCAGGGAAATTTTTCAATGCCAGTAAATAATCAGCTCCAGCATCTATCATATTACTTCCAATGACTATCTTAACAAAGGTGTGGGTCATTGGGACACAACAGACAAAGACCCAGAGGCTACTATTGTTTCCCTCTCTTTCCTGTGCCTAATGTGTTCCCCAAAAAATAAGACCGGGTCTTACATTATTTTTTTCTCCAAAAGACGCATTAAGACTTATTTTCCAGTTAGGTCTTATTTTCGGGGAAATACAATACTAAATATGTCTGCCTGGCTGACGATCTTTATTGGGGCTTATTTTTGAGTTAAGGTTTATGTTACAAGTGTTCTGTATGGAAATTGGTAGGTTCCAAGTACTTCATTCTGATTGGCCAAAAAGGCCACTTACGGATTGGTTTGCTAGGAACCAATCCGAGAAGCCGCCAAATAGCGGGAAGAATTAAATAACTCTCATTGGCCACAAGCCGGCAGGCTAGCCACTATATAAAGGGCTGCCGCGGCTTGGGCTATGTTCCGTTTCTTAACCTGGTGGTTTGAAATAAAGAGTTGTTGTTTGAAACCTGGTTTCACGCACTTCTTTCCGGATGGAACACTGGCGACGAGGGTGGGATCGTCGTAGAAGCAGAGACTGAAGTACGCGATGATCTGAACCGAGCGAAAAGAGATGGCTGGTAACAACGTGCCGCCTGCACCCTTCAGTCCAGATGCAGAGGATTGGGAATCGTATATCAATCGCTTTCTTATGTTCTTAGAAAGCAACAAGATGGAAGAAATCTCAGATCTAAGGAAGAGGGCTGTCTTCCTTACACACTGCGGACCAGTCGTATTCAAAATTGCGAAGGCGCTGGCGAAACCCAGAGATGTCAAGCAGATGACCTGGTCTGACCTGAACTAAATGCTCCAAAGACACTACGCACCGGTGGTCTCCAATCTAATCAAAAGGCACGAATTTTACAAAAGGGACCAGAAGGAGGATGAAACCATAGCAGACTTTGTGGCAGCCTTGAGACACATTGGAGGAGCATGTGAGTTTTAAAACAAGGATGAGGCTATGAGACACCGCATAGTCCTCGGCCTGAAAGACTCTACCCTTCAGAGCAAACTACTCAATAGGCTGAACATAACCGTGGCCGAGGCCATTGCTGAGGCAACCGCCGCCAAAGCAACAAAAAGTCAACAGTCACCATATGGCAAATGAACGCAGTCCCAGACATGCCGACCCAAACCAGGGAGAAGAAGACAGAGGGAGGAAAGAAACAGCCCACAGCGACAACCCACCATGAGGACGTCAAAACCCAGAGTGACACCAAAGACGACAACAAAGACGTCCATAGACTCTATTCAGACAGAAAATGGCACGAAAAGAGGAAGAATCAGCGGGAATTTCAATGTGCAGGCTGTGGAGGCAATCACCCGTGGTCTGAATGCAGGTTCCTCGGCGCAATATGCCGGGCTTGTAATAAAAGAGGGCACATCAAAAGGGTCTGCCACAACAAAAAGAGCTATAGTCCAAAAAGACGCGGCAGCAACCCCCCCCCCCAGACACGATGACAGACAAGCTGGCAACCGATGGAACCGCAATAAAAGAACCGGTGACAGAGAAGAAATGCATCAGACAGTCACCATCGATAATGCCAAGGCGGAAAGCGGAAAGAAGGTTTGGACAGAGGTGAGCATCGAGGGGAGACCCTGCAAGATAAAGGTCGACTCAGGGTCATTCCTATCAATGGCATCCTGGAATAGAATCCAGCGCCTAATTCCGAACATCAAGCAGAAAGAACTAAAGAAACAAAAACTTGTGCTAAAAGACTATCAGGGAAATTGAATCCCAGTAGTTGGCCTTGGACATTTTTTAGTTGAATTTAAACAACACGCCGAAGTCTTGCCTCTGACTATCGTCAACCGTGACCACCCTAGCCTGCTAGGAATCGAATGGTTTGCGCTTCTGGGAATCAGGATGACCGGGATCAACCGCATCGCTACTACCAACTGGGAGGAGAACCTACTCCACAAATTCCAAGATGTATTTGACGGGACTCTAGGCAAGCACCAGGGGACCCCAATTTCATTTAGCCTAGACCTGAAAATAGCCCCCATTTGTTTAAAGGCCAGACGCGTTCCATTCGCACTTAAAACAAAAATTGATGAACAGCTGAATAAGTTGATAGTGCAAGGGGTTTTAGAACCAGTCGATCACGCCAAGTGGGAAACCCCTATTGTAACACCGGTAAAGCCAGATGGGTCAGTGCGCATCTGTGGGGACTATAAGGCAACCCTGAACCACGCGCTCCAACAAAGCACATACCCAGTGCCAGTAGTGCAACATTTATTGCACTCGCTAGGGGGAGGAAAAATATTCACAAAACTCAACCTAGCACAAGCTTATCAGCAGCTACCCGTTGATCCAATAACAGCAGAGGCACAAACGATAGTAACGCATAGAGGGGCATTCAAATGTAACTGCCTCCAGTTCAGTGTTAGCGTTGCCCCAGGCGTTTTCCAAAGCCTCATGGAATGCCTACTAAATGGAATCAAAAGTGTTGTCCCATACTTCGACGATGTACTGGTCTCAGCAAAAAACGCCAGCCAGCTAGAGACCAGGTTAAGAGAAGTCTTAACTCACTTTAGAAAATCAGGACTAAACGTTAAGAAAGAAAAATGTGAACTGGCCACTAACCGGGTTGAATTTTGGGGCTATTTAATAGATGAGCAAGGCATTCACCCAACCGAAAAGAAGGTGAAGGCGTTTAAAGATGCTCCCAGACCAAAACACAAAACTGATCTCCAGACATTCCTAGGCCTCATGAATTTTTACAATGTGTTCCTACTCCATAAGGCGACAATAGCAGAACCCCTACATCGACTGCTAGATAAAAAAACCATTTGGACATGGTGCCATCGGGAACAGAAAGCCTTCCAAGGTATTAAGGACCTATTAACGTCAGACACCATTCTTATCCAGTTTAGCAACATGCTGCCTCTGACAGTCACCTGCGATGCTTCACCTTTTGGGATCGGCACCATCCTGAGTCACCAGCTTCCAGACGGCAGAGAGGCACCGGTCGCCTTTTACTCAAACACGCTCTCCAAGGCGGAACGCAATTACAGCCAACTTGATCGCGAAGCCCTGGCAATCGTCACTGGGGTCAAATGATTCCATGAGTACCTTTACGGTAGATCCTTTTCTATCACAACTGACCACAAGCCTCTCCTTGGAATCCTAGCGAGAAACAAGCCAACCCCGAACATTCTGTCTCCTAGAATGATGAGGTGGTCTGAATTCCTCGCTGCCTACTCCTACACGCTACTCCACAGACCTGGCAAAGCCATCTTGCATGCCGATGCCCTGAGCTGTTCCCCGTTGCCCATCACAGAAGATGAACCTGCTCCAACTACCTCCACATTTCAACTTGAGACCTGCCCAGAGCTACCGCTGACTGCAGCCGACATCAGGAGAGCCACAGAAAAGACCCTTTGATACCGCGCATATTGAACTGGGTAGGTAAAGGCTGGCCGGAGGAAAATTAAAAAACTGAGACTTTTAAACCTTTCCGTGCCAGACAGACCGAGTTGTCTATCGAAAAGGGGTGCATCGTATGGGGTGACAGGGTGGTAATCCCAAGCAGCCTACAAGAAACCGTCCTAGGCATGTTGCATGAGGGTCACCCGGGCATCGTTAAGATGAAAGCCTGGCCAGGAGTTATGTCTGGTGGCCAGGGCTGGACAAAGACATTGAACACTGGGTTGCAACATGCCACACCTGTCAGAAAGCGAGGCCTACCCCCCCACAGGCACCAATACGGGACTGGGAAACTCCCCGGGGTCCATGGTTGTTAAGCCTGGGTTCCCCAACTAGGGTTAGGTAGACAAGCTAAACAGAATGTGCAGCGTTAGTCAGATAGGCACACAGATAAATGAGTGAGCTAAGCTTGTATGTTTATTAACATACAGTAAAAATAACAGATACGCTTGTGCTATCAAGAATATATTTTATTCCATTATAAGTTAATAGCATAGTCAAATAACAGTCCAATATTCATTTACCATGTAGTCAGTCCATTCAGGGGTATTCAGTTAGCAAAGTCCATGTAGAATATCCTATGTCAGTTCACATAAAAATCAGTCCTTTGTTGTCTCTCCCGTTCGAGCAATGCAGTCTTGATTCCAAGCAGTAATCAGGGATCATCAAAGCCAGAGAGAGAGAGAGCAAGCCGTAGTCTTGCTACTTTTATATTGTTTTTATAGCCACTCCTTTAATTGCTATTTCCACAGTTAAAGCTGCATACACACTAACATACACTAACTATGATTCATAGTTATTATTTCACCTAAACCAGTTAGGGTAAACAATGTTATCCCTAACATTGGTCTAGGGTGCACATTGACTTTTCTGGGCCAACAAAGGGGAACACCTTTTTGATTGTGGTCGATGCATATTTGAACTGGTTGGAAGTAATCCTCATGGTTTCCACAACCACCAAAGCTGTCATGAAACAGCTCGACAAACTGTTTGCGATGCATGGGCTACCAGATGTACTGGTTTTGGACAACAGGCCTCAGTTTACCGCCTTGCAGTTTGAACAATGCCCAGGGTATCCGTCACGCCTTAACTGCGCCGGCCCATCTGGCTGCGAATGGCAGGGCCGAACGCATGGTTAGGTATACTAAGGAGGGCCTAGAGAAAATGGACAAGGGGGACATGCAGGACAAACTCAACTGACTCCTAACCTTGCAACATATTACCCCTAGTAGCACTACAAATAAAAGCCCGGCTGAACTGTTAATGGGTAGGAAACTACGGTCCTACCTGGACAGGTTACACCCCACCTACACATGGGACAAGCCCCCCGACTCCTCCAGTAAATACCGTACCTTCGAAATCGGCGACCTAGTCTATGCCAAGAACCTTACCGGGGACCCTCTGCCAGCCACCATCACACAAGTCACAGGCCCCCGGTCCTACCAACTAACGCTAGACGATGGGAGGGAATGGAAGCGGTACATAGACCAGCTTCGTTCCTGCAACCTCAAAAGGAAAACCGCTGCAGAACCGAAAATAATAAATTCTGATGAAAAAACAACCAAGGAGTGAGGGGAAAGTTCAAATAAATAAAAAAGGGAGAGACGAACCTCCCATAACAAGACAACAAACTCTGCAAAACAACAATCTAACCAAACAAAAAGAGCACTCACGGTTAGATGAACCCCAAGAAAGAAGTCCGGGAGCAGGAGAGCAAAGTGAGACCTTCCTGGAAGGTGGCAGCCAGGTCAGCTCAACCAACCCAGCCAAACCAGGAGGGAGCAGTAGAGCCATCTCAACTGGCCCGAGAGACTCAAGCGGGAGCGGCAGGGCTGACTCACCCTTCCAGGAGGTTCCATGGAGAAGGTCGGGAGAAGCAGTGATCCCGTCCAAACCGCTTGAAGACCAAAACAAGACTGAGCCGCACAGGTCAACTAGAACTAGGAAAAGCCCCACCTACCTGCGTGACTACGTCACCCACGTTGGACTGAACTAAAGGGGGAGAGGTATTCTGTATGGAACTTGGTAGGTTCCAAGTACTTCATTCTGATTGGCCAAAAAGGCCACTTACGGATTGGTTCGCTACGAACCAATCCGGGAAGCTGCCAAATGGCGGGAAGAATTAAATAACTGTCATTGGCCACAGGCCGGCAGGCTAGCCACTATACAAAGGTCTGCCATGGCTTGGGCTATGTTCTGTTTCTTAACCTAGTGGTTTGAAATAAAGAGTTGTTGTTTGGAACCCAGTCTCAAGTGCTTCTTTCTGGACAGAACAATAAGCATCCTGAAAAATCATGCTAGGGCTTACTTTCCAGTTGGGTCTTATTTTTGGGAAAACACGGTACCTCTTCTCCATCCCTGTTTGCCTATCATTTTGCAATTAAATCGATAATTTATTCCCTGCCACACAGAGAGAACAAATAGCTTGCAGGCTTCAGTGCAAATCTTACTATTGTGTGGGAAGGTTCACGTCCTTTAGTTTGATTTGCAGAAGTCAAACAATGTCTGGCCCAAGACATGGCGTGAGATATTCCACCACAAGAAGCCACAATATGATGAAATCAAATAGAAACATTGGATCTCTTAGAAGATGAAAGTGCCTCCCCAAAGCCATAACAGAGTCTATCACACATATATATCAGGATCTATACTCATCAGAAGGCTCCAGAGGATTAGTTCTGTTTGTTTTTCATTATTGATTATATTTGTCATGGGGATTATTCATTCTGCTTCTGTTTTGCTCAGCACAATCATAGCTCAGAGTAAAATGTGACACCTGAGCTGTAGCTTATAACGTGTGCCTACACATACTAACTATTGTGTTTGTATTTGCTAGGGCTTAGTGTTCCGTGATCAACCAGGGGTACAGCCAACAGGGTTGGAACTCTTCATGATAAACGGATTCAAAAATCTTTACCAAGACTTAATACTAACTATCTGAAAATGGAAATGAAATCTCTCTGAATTAAACTTAAGATGAATTCTGTAGCTGGTAATGGACAATAGTATTGGGAAAAGATTAATTAATTAACCAGACTGGTGTGAAGAACATCAGTATGGAATCTTGTTTTATCTTTGTAAATGCAAAAACAAGGGATGTGGAAGGGTGTCCTGTGTTCATTATGCTAACAGTCCAAAGCAATTTGCCATCTCCCTGATTTCTTACTCCCATGGAAAGATTTCTAGGAAGAGCTTTCCCCATCAAAACCTATGGGCAGCTTAGGAGGCTGTAAAGTAAAGGCTAGGTCCCACTGGCTGACGGACACAAAACATATGCATAAAGGACACAGCGGATGAGCAAAATTTCGGGGGTGGCTCCATCTGTTGTCATCTGCTCCAAAAAGTGGCGAAAATTTGCATAAACAGAACGGAAAAGAACAGACAGGGGTAGTACGTAGCGGGGATGTTAAACGGATGTTCATAGGAAGCATAGCGGATGACAGCGGATGGAAGTGGATGTCACCTCCGAAGGGCTTCTGGGGGAGAATTGTGAAGCGGATGCATAGCGGAAGGGGCGGATGCATAGCAGATGACGCGGATGCATCACGGACGCCTATAGGAAGCAAAGCAGATCCCGCGCGGATGTATATCGTATGCAAAGCGTTCACTGTGCATGCAGGGAGTATGAATTGCGTCAGCTCCGCAGATATAAAAGGATGCAGCATGTATGCAGTCAGCATTCAGAGGAAAGACGTGCTGCCACATACATCTTGAAGGAACACCATGGTTCGTCAGTCAGGCAAGAAGAGGAAGCCCATGACTACTCGTTCCAGCCCTGGCAAGAAGGACAGAACCAGCATCCCACCCCCTGGCACTGACTCTGAACCTGCTGCTGGTGGTGCTGCTGGTGCTGCTGGTGCGACTGCTACTGCTACTGCTACTGCTACTGCTACTGCTACTGCTGCTGCTGCTGCTGCTGCTGCTGCTGCTGCTGCTGCTGCTGCTGCGGTGGACCAGCCCCAAGGCCCTCAAAGCCCTGATGCTGAAGGCCCTGCTGCTCAAGCCCCTGAAGGCCCTGCTGCTCAAGCCCCTGAAGGCCCTGCTGCTCAAGCCCCTGAAGGCCCTGCTGCTGAAGGCCCTGCCAGAGGGAGGAAGAAGCAAGGGAAGGAGAAGAGAGAGAGGAAACAGTACACCATTTCCGAGGAGCATGAGGATGAGGTGCTGGAATGGCTGAGTACCTCTGGAGAAAGGGCCACAGACTGTTTTGGGACACCAAGAAGAAGCAGGCAGCTTGGAGAGACAAGGCAGAGAGCCTGGGGTACACTGCAGAAGTACTCCTGGGATGGTGGAAGCACATGCACACCTGGTATGGCCAAGCCACTGTCAAGCTCACTGACTGGGAGATGTACATCATGACCAAGTGCAGTTTCCTGGAGGGTGAGATCTGCCACCGAGGAGTAGCCCCTCTGAGACCCCTCTCCCTCAGACAGCTCACAGACAGACAGTCCTCTTCCAGCCAGGAGCCAGCTACCCTGTCCAGGCAGGTGACTTCAGAGGGCCCCACGGCAGAGACCCCCCCCAACAGCTGCACTCCCCATGTCGGCGGACTTGGAGGATCCCCTGTCACAAATGAAGGAAGAAGCAGCAGCCACCAGAGACCAACCCACCCCCACCCCCAGCTCCACAGGATGCAGGCAGAGAGGCAGACTGGAGGGCCAGGACCACAGTGTCCTGTTGGAGATCAGGGACACAATGAAGACCAGCACAGAATTTCTCTCTCAGCTGGTCCACTTGGACAGAGGATCCTTGGGACACCACACCTTCATCACCTACGTGAGCCACACCCTCAGGGACCTGCCCGAGGCCTAGTATCAGGTGATGAAGGAGAAGATAACAGCACTTCTGCACAACCCTCAAAGCCCAGTCCAGGTCTGCTCCTCCACCCCAGGCGATGTCACAGCCCTTCCACGGCTTTCAACAGCCCCTCACCTACCAAGGCTATGAGAACCAGGACTTCCCACAGCAGAGTCAGCCCTTCCCAGTCCAGGCCCAGGTTCATCGCATGCCACAGAGGCCTCACCTCACCCAGCTGCAGACCAGACAGCCCCACTACACTCCTCCTTCCTCCACCCCACAGCCAAGCCCCTCAACAGAAAATCTGTCATCAGTACTGTGCCTGACATCCCAGGTCCTTGAGGAAGGGCCTCTCAACCTCACAGGACTGAGTCAGCTCTCGGAGAGCTTCCTGAACACACCATCCCCTGTTGTCCTCTTGGGGCCAAGCACCCCAATGGCGCCTCAGACCAGCACTCAAGCCACAGCCACCTACGCAGTCCCAGCCCGCTTAACAGCTGAGACCATGGACATGACTCAGAGTGACTACGAATAGTGCCAGAGACTGAGTTGTTTACTTGTTCAGTTTTATCTTTGCTTAAGACACTTTACTTGGTTCATTTTGCTTATTTAATAAAGTCATAAAAGTTACCTAAGAAAGTTAATAAAGGTTATCTTTGCTTAAGACACTTGGTTCATTTTTTTTACTTCGTAAAGTGTTGGTGAAAACTTTTAACAAATGGTTAAGCCTTTGCATGCTTGTGGGATAGATAAGGATAGTTGTGGGATAGATAAGCCTTCAGTGCAAGCATAGTGGGACTGTATGGTCCGCCATCCCAGCTACCACACATATGAACCTTTTTTATCAATAACAATTTGTTAACATTTCAAAATACACAAAGCTCTTTATTAATGCCCTATTCATTGTAGGACCACTCAACGTACATGGCACAATCTCATCAGTGTTATGCAACAGGACCGAGGAAGCATCCATTAATCATCTATCATCCTGTCTTGCCACTCCACTGCTCCAGCTGGGGAGTTGCACCAGTGTCTCAGTTGGTTGTGCTGCTTCTTCCCTTCACGTGAAGCTCTGTTGGGGCCTTGTACATCCACAGTGTCTATCAGGTTTCGTCCTTGCCTCCATTTACCAGGCTCCATGTCCCCATTCCCTTGTTGACAGTCTACAAGTCTGTTCTGCAACACTGGGTAGCGGGTGCGCATGAGATTGAGCAGGATGCAGCAAGCTTCCACGATGCTCCTCATAGTATGTGCCTCATGCTGCATGGTGGTGAGAAGTATCTGGAACCTGTTGGCCAGGATGCCAAAGGTGTTCTCCATCACCTGTCTTGCCCTGGACAGCCTGTAGTTGAAGATCCTCTATTCATGGGTGAGGTATCTTGAATTGTATGGCTTCATGAGGTAGGTTCTGAGGGGGAAGGCGTCATCACTAATGATGAAGTAGGGCACATCTTGTGTGTCATTGGGTATTCAGGATGATGCTGAAGAAGTCCTTGTAGTTGAAATAATTGGACCCTGAGTTGGGTGGAGCTTTGCAGGCCACGTGCTTCCCATCTATGACTCCAACGGTGTGGGGAAAGTTCCACCTCTGATACCACTCTTCTGCAAGTTTCCTCCAGCCTTGTTCAGTGGTGGGGCACTTGAGGAGCTCCTCCCTGTATTCTTCAATGATGGCCTGCACCACTTCTCTGACCACTTTGCTGATGCTGTTGTGTGGCACCCTCCACGCATACTGCATGTTTCTGTATGTGGTTCCAGAGGCCAGGTGCTGCAGAGTCAGTGCCACCTTCAGTCCAGGGTCCAGGTTGGGATGGAAGTTGGTGCTAGGCTTGGTCAACCTGGGTCTCAGAAGCTTTCCAACTTCGTCAAACATGGCTGGTGGCATCCTCATGAAGTGATGGAATACACGAGGGTCTTCATTCCTCAGCTCCACCATCAACTGGTCATAGAGTCCAAACTCTATTCTTCTCCCAATCCATCCTCGGACCCACACAGCTTTTGGACGTCTCCTTCTTCTCCTTGTGTATAAAAGGTGAAACAGTCTGAACAGGTTTTGGTTCTGGTGATGAATGATCGCAGCTACCATACGGACTGTGTCATGATCCATGGTGGAGAACAATTGATGATGTGGAAGACCAAGACCAAGGGTGAAGAGGTCTGTACACCACGGCTGCTGGACTCATACTGAGATCCAGATGATTTCCTCCCCCTTTTTATGGGAAATATCGGTTGTCCGCTAGGTGTCCTTCTACATTCTCTAGACATACTGCAGACATCCTAAATATCCGAGATACATCCCAGATACAAACGTTTTGTCTGTTTTAATCCTTTATATATGAGATGCATACGCTTACATCCTTTCTATTTCCATGATACTAATGCTGTATAGACGTTCTGTGCACCTTTCGTTTCCTCCCTCTTTCCATTTTCAGCTGCAACGGATGTGAGTGGAGGGGATGGCCAGAGGATTCCGAGAAGATACAGCGGACGTTTAATGGATGATAACGGACATAGAACGTTTGTTGCCGTATATATCGCGGATGTACATCGTACGCGGCAGAAAGTTCATCCGCTCTCAAAGTTTTGTGCAGCTCAAAACTTCTTTCGTGGATGAAATCTCAGTGGACGGATGCTTGAGGGATGGAGCATATGAAACACGTATGCAGTGAGTACACAACGGGTGCATAGCGTTTTGAAACGGATGGCAAGCTTTTTTTAATGTTTTGCATCCTCTTTGCATCCGTTAGTGCAGTGGGACAGGGGCTTTAGAGAGAGTAATTTTTAATCTATGCTAGGATTGCAACATGTGCTATTTGCTAGCATGCCAACTGAACTGATTCTAACAGAGGATAGAGTACTTTCCAGCAATCAGCTCAATTTTTCTGAAGCCTCATAATGAAACATTTCAGGATTTTTAAAACCGATTTTATATTTTATATTGTCTTCTTAAATGGTGAATTCATAAATCAGAACCTAGACTGAGCATCAATGTTAGTAATACAACTAAAATAGAAACTCAACATTTTACTTTATTTTATTATTTTTTCTGTATTATTATATTGTATCATTATTAAGCAAAGAAACAACAAAGGGGGAAAAAGCTACCTCAAGAATTGCTCTCAACCCTGACTCCAGCCTCAGATAGTTTTTTTTTTTTTAGCTGGGCCTCTTTGAGTTGGATTATAATTCTAGCCTACTATTTTAATTAGATTTTAGCAATTTGAATTTTATTTTGGATTGTTTGCTTTAAATATCTCATGGATGGAAAGGAGGACATATGTAGAAATAATGTGCTTTGCTCAAGTATGTAACAGTTGGGTGGTTAATAAAGTTAGATTAAATAAATAAATACATAAACACATAAACACATAAACAAACAAACAAACAAATAAATAAATAAATAAATAAATAAATACATAAATACATAAATACATAAATAAATATAAATAAATAAATAAACAAAAAAATAACAGCAAATTCTCCATGTTGTGAGTGGTGCCTTGAGAATGGAATAATATTATAAGACTGAAGGTTCTAATGCAAAAATATTTTGGAACTCAAGCTTTCCTTGAAAGCATACCTTTCATTAAATAGAAACCAACCCCTTTAAAATTCGGTATTTTGAATGTGATCCTGCTAAACTAAGGGGATTACATGTATTATAATGTATAACACTACAATGCTTAACACTGGAGCACTGAATCTAATAAAGGCAATAACTGGCTAATATGAAGCATAGCAACCTTGCTGA
Source organism: Laticauda colubrina (assembly GCA_015471245.1). Lineage (NCBI taxonomy): Eukaryota > Metazoa > Chordata > Lepidosauria > Squamata > Elapidae > Laticauda > Laticauda colubrina. The sequence continues at coordinate 5,575,513 of BLBF01000025.1, read as the reverse complement.
AACAAACCTGGTTTTTAATCTGGTAAATAAGTAAATAGGATAGGAGAGCCTCGGCAATGCAGTGGTTAGAGTGCAGTACTGCAGGCTACTTCTGCTGCCTATAGGCTGCAATTTGGCAAATCGAATCTCACCAAGCTCAAGGTTGACTCAGCCTTCCATCCTTGCAAGGTGGGTAAAATGAGAACCCAAATTGTTGGGGGCAATAGGCTGAAAACCACTGCAAATTGCTTAGAGAGGGCTGCAAAGCACTATAAAGCAGTATATCAGTCTAAGTGCTGTTGCTATATTGGCTGAGATCCAGAGAGGCGGGATGTGTGTGTGTGTGTGTGTGTATTGTGTTGTGTTGTGCCTTCAACTCAGTGTTGACTCCTAGTGACTGCCTGGATCGATGCCTGCAGCTTTTTGGCAAGGTTTTTCAATAGTGGGTTGCCCTTGCCTGCTTCCTAGGGCTGAAAGAGAGTGACTGGTCAACCATTTTCTGGCTTTATGCTTCAAGCAGGATTGCGACTTACAGTTTCCAGCCTGATGCCTTGAACAACATTGTTTCCAAAGCATCTCACCAGTTTACCTTGCCTGAAGTGAAGCATTCACTGCTTCACATCACATTCTGAAATTTTAATTTTTTTAAAACAAATGAAGGTGAAGAGGAAAAAGAAATGCTAGGATTTCTGGAGAAAGAGCGTTGTTTAAAGAATTGCTAGATGCCTGCCCCACTCCCACCCTCCCCCATTTCCAGGCAATATTGATTCTAGTATGCTACTTCCATTCCCTTTGCTCTACAATTAAAAATAAGTTCTGGGGCTTAGATATATCATTAAATGCCAGGTTGGCACATTGGGCTGCAATTACAACTCTACACTCCCCAATGAGGGTTTTTAAATGTCTCCAAGTGTCAGAAGACAAAGGCCATTGCATCTGTATTATTATAGCCTGAATTCTTTCCCTGCTTCAGTTAGGAGGATGAGGTGGGTGTGATAAGAGCTACAGACCTCCTCCCAAATGTCAGGTACAGGAAGCCGTTCTCCATACCTGACAGAATAATACTACCACAATCTTGCCTGCTCACCGCTAGCTGTGAAAAATAGCCAAAACCAAGGAAGGTTGTGCCATCTTATCTATGATATCTAGAGCTGAGCCTTGCTCACCTTGCCAAGTTCAGTGCTACCTATCAATTTTCTTAGCTCTGGTGAAGAAAAACTCAAACGATTCTTAAGGCTAACTCAGTTTTGCATGCCGACAATATGACTATTTTTTTCCTCAGGCAATGTTACAACTAACCCAGATTTGGTCTGCAAAGATCCAGACAGCCATCAGAGGACAGCAAAGAAAAAAAATTCTGTGCCTCTTTGCTGCCTTCTACTGATATCAATTTTGTTACCTCATCTGGTTGGTTTAGGGCAGGGGTCCCCAACCCCCCCAACCCCAAGCTGCAGCCCATTACCAGGCCATGGCCTAATTCAAAACTGGATGTGGAAGCAGCAGGGCAGCATGCACAGACACACAGCTTGAGTCATGCAAACGGCAGACCAGCTTGAGCAGCGGGCTGGTTGGCATATGCATGCACATATACACACGCTTATTTGAGCTGAGTTACGCATGTGTGTGCACACCAGCCCACTACTTGTAAGGCCCAGTTCTCCCCTCAATCCCTCCAGCCAGGCCAACAAGCCACTGAAGCAAACATTCATTTTGAATGAATACAAAGCTGAACACAATATTTCCCAAAGCTGAGAATATATTTTTAATATATTTTCCAATTATAGTTATTAATCAATCTTTATTATAAATTCAGCATCACTAACTGCATACCTGGTATTTATATATGTGTGTGTGTGTGTGTGTGTGTTTAAGCTTTCGCGGGTACTTACATGTGTGCTGTTCAGCTTCCTTCGGGTATTATCCCACGTCATTGTAGTGCTGTTAAAGTTGTAGCAACGTTTCAGCAGAATCTCATCTGCCATCATCAGGCTTCTGTATGGATGTGGGTCTCACATCTTCTGGTTTCAAATTCGAGGCTGGTCTATTCTGATTGGCTAAGAGTCTAGGTCTGTGTTCATTGGACTTGGAGTTTGATTGATTGGTGTTTCTGGTTTCTTCTGTCTGTTTTGTGGCTTTGATTGGCTGGCAACACTCTGTTCTTGTGTTGGAGGCTTTCAGTGCAGCTTGGCTTCGTGTGAAAGGATGGCTGCTATCCTAATGGATAATGGAAGCTAGGTTTCACCTGGGTGCCTGGTGGGGGGGCGTTTGAGTTGGAGGCATCAGAGGGAGGCTGTTTGTGCTCAGGTGTTTGTCTGTTTTGTGGTGTGGAGATCTTTCTATTTGAGAGTGCAGGCTTCCAAATGATTGACAGTCTGCTGGAATCATCTCTTCTATTCATGCTTTCAGGTCTTTTTTCAATCTCTATGGCTTCTCTGATGATTCTGTGGTTGGGGTTTTCTATAGTGGCTAGGGTTTTAGTGCCATTGAAGTTGATGTTGTGACCTGTGGTTTTCATGTGTTGGACTAGTGAGGAGGTGTGTTCCAGCTTTTTTACTGCATTTTTGTGTTCATCTAGGCGGGTACTTATTCTTCTATTGGTCTGTCCAATGTATGTGGCCGGTCATGATGTACAGGGAACTTCGTATATGCCTTGCCTTTCCAGGTCAATTTTGTCTTTGGGGTTTCTAAGGATGGCTGCTATTTTTTTGTCTGTTTTGAAGGCAGTCTTGATGTGATGCCTGTGTAGTATCTTACTGATTTTGTCTGTAGTACCTCTTATGTAGGGCAAGATAGCTGTTCCATAGGTCTGTTGGTCTTCTAGGTCTCTGTTATGTCTTGGTGTGTTTTTGTGGATCAAGTTGGTGATTTTGTTTTTGTGGAAGCCATTGGCTGTCAATACTTCAGTCAGGGTGCATAGTTCAGTTTTTATATGTGTCTTATCTGCCAGGCGTTTGGTTCTGGTAATTAGTGTTTTCGCCACGGAACCTGGGCTGAAGGTGGCACTGACTCTGCTCCACCTGGCCTCAGGGACCACGTACAGGAACATGCAGTACGCCTGGAGGGTGCCACACAACACCATCAGCATTGTGGTCAGAGAAGTGGTGCAGGCCATCATCGAAGAATACCTGCAGGAGCTCCTCCAGTGTCCCTCCACTGAACAAGGCTGGAGGAAACTTGCAGAACAGTGGTATCAGAGGTGGAACTTCCCCCACACCGTTGGAGCCATAGATGGGAAGCACATGGCCTGCAAAGATCCAGTCAAGTCAGGCTCCACTTATTTCAACTACAAGGGCTTCTTCAGCATCATCCTCTTCGCCATGGTCAATGCTGACTACAAGTTCATGTACATCGATGCTTCAGGCAACCGGTCAGCTTCAGATGTTCAGATATACAATGCCAGTGACCTCAAGGAGGGGCTGGAACACAACCTCATCATGGGCTTCACAGATGCAGACTCCCTGTCCAACGACACACAAGATGTGCCCTACTTCATCGTGGGGGATGACGCCTTCTCCCCCAGAACCTACCTCATGAAGCCCTACACTTCCAGAAGCCTCACCCGTGAAGAGAGGATCTTCAACTACAGGCTGTCCAGGGCAAGACGGGTGGTGGAGAACTCCTTTGGCATCCTGGCCAATAGGTTCCAGGTACTTCTCACCACCATGTAGCATTGTCCACGGACCGTGAGGAGCATCATGGAAGCTTGCTGCATCCTGCACAATCTCATGCGCACCCGCTACCCAGTCTTTCAGAACAAACTTGTGGACCACCAACAAGGCAATGGGGACATGGAGCCTGGGGAATGGAGGCAAGGGCGAAACCTGATAGACACTGTGGATGTATAAGGCCCCAACAGAGCTTCACGTGAAAGGAAGAAGCAGCGCAACCTCCTGAAACACTGGTGCAACTCCCCAGCTGGAGCAGTGGAGTGGCAAGACAGGATGATAGATGCTTAATGGATGCTTCCTTGAGACTGTCTCATCACACTGATGAGATTGTGCCATGTATGTTGAGTGGCCTTACAATGAATAGGGCATTAATAAAGAGTTTTGTTTCTGTTGAAATGTGTGGATCAATGATTAAATTGTTATTGATAGTAAAGGGCCATAGGTGTGGCACCTGGGAGGGTGGACCATACAGTTCCCACTATGCTTGCACTGGAGGCTTATCTATCCCACAGCTATTACCCATTCCACAGCTATTACTCATCCCACAGGTATCCCTGCCCATACCGTAAACATGCAAAGGCTTAACCATTTTCTAAAAGTTTCCACCAAGACTTTATTAAGTAAAAATAATGACCCAAGTGTGTGAAGCAAAGAAAACCTTTATTAATAACAGTAAAGTGTAGGACTTTATTTAAAAAGCAAAAGGAACCAAGAAAAGTGTCCCAAGCAATGATAAAGTCAACCGGTAACAACTCAGTCTCTGGCAATGTTCTCAGTCACTCTGAGGCATGTCCATGGTCTCAAGTGTAAAGGGGACAGGGACTGTGGAGGTGGCAGTGGCTGGAGTGCTGCTCTGAGGCACCATTGGGGTGCCTGGCCCCAAGAGGACAACAGGAGATGGTGTGTTCAGGAAGCTCTCAGAAAGCTGGCTCAATCCTGTGAGGTTGAGAGGCCCTTCATCCAGGACCTGGGATGTCAGGCACAGGACCGATGACAGATGTTCTGAGGCCGGGCTTGGCTGTGGGGTGGAGGAAGGAGGAGTGTAGTGGGGATGTCTGGTGTGCAGCTGGGCGAGGTGAGGCATCTATGGCGTGCGAGGAAACATCTGTGGCGTCTGTGGCATCTGTGGCACCTGTGGCATCTGTGGCGTCTGTGGCATCTGTGGCATCTGTGGCATTGGTGGTATCGGTGGCATTGGTGGCACCTGTGGCATCTGAGGAACCTGTGTCTGGACTGGGAAGGGCTGCCTGTGCTGCTGGAACTCCTGGTAGCCGTAGCCTTGGTAGGAGAGGGGCTTTTGAAAGCCTTGGGAGGGCTGTGACATCGCCTGGAGTGTAGGAGTAGACCTGGAGTGGGTGGGAGCAGCTTCAGCTGGGCCTGGAGGGTGGTGCAGCAGCGCCGTGATCCGCTCCTTCATCACCTGGTACTGGGGCTCGGGCATTTCCATGAGGGTCTGGGTCATGTAGGTGAGGAAGGGCTTGTGGTTTGAGGATGGAATCTCGAAGTGTACCAGCTGAGAGAGGAGATCTGCGCTGGTCTTGATGGTGTCCCTGATCTCCAGCAGGACAGTGTGGCTCTGTCCCTCCAGTCTGCCTCTCTGCTTGCTTTCTGTGGAGGTGGAGCTGGGGATGGATGTGGGTTGGTCTCTGGTGGAAGTGCCCTCTCCTTGCTCCCACTGTGTCAGGGGGTCCTCCACACGCTCCGCCACGGGGAGTGCAGCTGTCGGGGGGGTCTCTGTCGCGGGGCGCTTTGTGGACACCTGCCCGGACATGGTCACTGTTTCCTGGCCAGAAGAGGACTGGCTGTCTGTGGGCTGCCTGAGAGTGAGGGTAGACAGAGGGGCAGCTCCTCGATGGAGGACCTCACCCTCCAGGAAGCTGCACTTTGCCATGATATAGGTCTCCTGATCGGTGAGCTTGACCGTGGGCTGGCCAGACTTCTTCAGGTGCAGCTTCCCGTACCAGGTGTGCATATGCTTCTACCACCCGAGGAGGACATCTGAAGTGTAGACCAGGCTCTCCGCCTTCTGTCTTCAAGCCGCCTGCTTTTGCTTGGTGTCTTGATAGAGCCTGTGGCCCTTCCTCCACATGTACTCGTTCTCCCTCAGCTACTCCAGCACCTCCTCCTCATGCTCCTCTGCGATGGAGTACTGCTTCCTCTCTCCCTTCTCCTTCTCCTTGCCTTGCCTCTTCCTCCCTCTGGCAGGGCCTTCAGCATCAGGGCTTTCATGGCTTTGGGGCTGGTCCATCACAGCAGCAGCAGGAGAAGCAGTAGGAGAAGCAGCACCAGCAGCACCAGCACCAGCAGCAGGAGAAGCAGAAGCAGAAGCAGAAGCAGAAGCAGAAGCAGAAGCAGAAGCAGAAGAAGAAGAAGAAGAAGAAGAAGAAGAAGAAGAAGAAGAAGAAG
>BLBF01000025.1:5552969-5569450 GCA_015471245.1 Laticauda colubrina | reverse complement strand
AGAAGAAGAAGAAGAAGAAGAAGAAGAAGAAGAAGAAGAAGAAGAAGCAGCGCCGGGGGGTGGGATGGTGGATCTATCCCTCTTGCCAGGGCTGGCAGAAGATGGCACAGGCTTCCTCTTCTTCCCCATGATGAAGATGTCTGTGATGAAGATGTGTCTGGCAGCAGGTCTTTTCTCTGAATGGTGACCTGCTTGTGAGCTGCCTCTTTTTATATCCGTGGGGCTGACGCAATGCATCCTTCCCGCATGCGCAGTGATCCACTATGCATCCATGTCATCCACTACGCATCCGCTCTGCATCCACTTCATCCGCTCTGCATCCGCTCTTTCCATTACGCGTCCGCTTTGCTCTGCTCCTCCGGAAGCCCTGCGGACGTGCCATCCGCTTCCATCCACTTTCATCCGCTAGCTTCCGTTGAGCATCCGTTTTACATCCACAATACGTCCTCCCCCCATCCGTTGTTGTCCGTTCTCTTTATGCAAATTTGGGGCACTTTTGAGAGCGGATAACAACGGATGGAAAATTTGCTTGTCCGCTGTGTCCTTTTTACATATGTTTTGCATCCGTCGGGCGATATGACCTGGCCTTTAATAAGAGGCAGCATTATGTGAAGTGTATTTCCTGCTGTTCTCTATTCTCTGCGGCTCTCACCAATAGTCCCTACCCTCCCTTAAAAAGGATTACCACTGCTGGATCAAGATTAATATGCAACTAAGTCCAATGGGAAAAGTATTCCTTATGCTCAGACATTGTTGAATTACAACTACCATCTCTCTCTCTCTCTCTCCCTCTCCTCTCTCTCTCCTCTTCTCCCTCCCTCGTTTTCTGACATTGCCTTTTGCTTCCCTCTGTCCCAATGGTTTGCCAAGAATAGGACACATTTCTCCTGCCAGGAGTCTGATTTTCATCTGTTCCAGAAGGCTGTTGAAATTGGGCAGAGAGCCGTATACAAACAATATTCACCCATCCTATTTTTCAAGAAAAAGACTCTACCCTCCACCAATTTTGAGATAAATCCCCAGATGCCAATCAAACATTTGTGATTTCTCACTAATTGCCAGCATTCTATCTTTTTAACACTTAGATTTTTAAAATGTTATGGTGGTACTGGAGCATCTGAATGAGGTATCATCCTCTGCTGATGGCCTATCTGTTACCACATTCTTAGAGAGGGCTCTTTTCTGCTTGAGCTCAAGTCACATGATACTCTTACTGTGGGCCATAAAAGTTACTCCTTATGCACTGACCCAGTTACATAAAACATGAACGCTTTATTTCAGGGAGGGGGAAAAATAGTCTTTGGACATATCCCCTCTGATCGTTAGTTTGACAATTTTGCAAAACAAAAAACAACCCCTGGATGACAATGTTTAGCATCAAAAAGTGAAATCACATCAGTCTCTGGAACAGTTGGTTGTTTTTTTTTTTAAAGAAAAAACAACTTCATGCAATAGCAATACCCAATAAAGAAAAGTTTTACTTTTTCTTGTTTCATAAATATATTAATGTTTGTTGTCATATACTCAGCTGCTTCCCTTCTGCCATTAATTGTTGAACATCTGGATAGTAATGTGCTTGCCAGTGGCTCTCTTTTATTTCAAAGTATTATTATTTCCTCCTACAGCAATCACAGGGAATTGTCACCCTAATTTGGTGCTTTTCTATCCAGCCGACAAGACTTTTAGGGGAGCCCACCCAAATGCCAATTCCTGCTTCCTTTCCCACACTTTGCCTTTCTGCCAGTAAATGTCCTGCCCTATCCTGTCTTTGAAAACAGGGGTCCCCAAACCCCCAGGCCATGGACGGGTATAGTCAGTGGCCTCTCAGGAACCAGGCCACAAAGCTTGAGGTGAGCAGTGGGCAAACAAATCTGCCCATTTGCAGGATGTAGGTTATGTGCTACTCTCTCACCTTGGTATGGAGAAAGTGATATTCTACTCGTGGTAGAATACCTTATGCCACCAGACTTGAAATTCTAGACCTAGAAAACCTTGAATTACGCCGTCTTCGGTCTGATCTAAGTATGGTATATAAAATCATACATTGCAATGTCCTACCTGTCAATGAATACTTCAGCTTCAACCATAACAACACAAGAGCAAACAATAGATACAAACTCAAGGTAAACTGCATCAAACTTGATTGCAGGAAATATGACTTCAGCAACAGAGTGGTCAATGTCTGGAATACTCTACCTGACTCTGTGGTTTCTTCCCCAAACCCCAAAAACTTTAACCTCAGACTGTCTACTGTTGACTTCACCCCTTTCCTAAGAGGTCTGTAGGGGGCGTGCATAAGTGCATCAACGTGCCTACTGTCCCTGTTCTATTGTTTCTTTTTATTTTTTCTGATATGTATCCATTTCATGTATTCATAACTATACATATATTTATACCTATTATCTTGTAAGCGATTGACAAATCAAAATAAATAAAATAAAAATAAAAATAGTTGTATTCTTTGGAACCAGTCCCGAGTGCCAAAAAGGTTGGGGAGGCACTGCTTTAAAATACAAAGAGTTGCCATGGTTTCTACTTGTGCTTTTCTACAGGAAGAGCAGGTTCTCTATTCCTGTAATTCCTCATTTAAAAATACTTCCGGGTAATTGGGGAGAGTTTGAAGATGTGGATTTTGGTGTCAGAGTCAAGGAGGAAGATTGAAGCTGTCATTCCAGAGGGGATTTTTAGGGTTGGATCTGTGAGGCAGAACCAGAGGTGGTGTTCAGCAGGTTCTGACCAGTTCTGGAGAACCAGCAGCAGAAATTTTGAGTAGTTCGGAGAACCAGCAAATCCCAATTCTGACTGGAGATTTTACAATATCCTTCCCCTGCCAGGCCCACCAAACCAAAGCCACAGAACCTGTAGTAAAAAAAATTTGAATCCCACCACTGGGTAGGAGGTGAGGAGAGAAAGTATCATTGTAGGCCAAGGTTTGTGCATTTTCAATCATTGGGTCAATTCACCTACACAGAGCAGCCTCAAATAAAAAACTCTTGGAATACTTTAGTTCTTCCTCGGCCTTTATTTTTTTCCCCCCCAAAATGCCAGCAGTGGCATAATCCACCTACTCACTCACTTCTCCCTCGATGAAAGAAAGGGTAAAATGTGCTGGTTTCAGGACTGGTGTCAGGATATAGCAACTGTAGGCCCAGGAAAGGGAAGAGAAGGAAGACATTTGCAGAGTTTATTTTCAAATCTTGAGGTGTGATCCAGATGGAACCACAAAGAATTAGCCCTACTTTCTCCACATCTCTGCTCCTCCTTTCCAGATTCCTTACTTTCCTTTTAGCATTCCTGACTGATTTTGGAGAAGTCTTCTTAGAATACCATGGACAGACAAGAAAACAAACAAATGGATCATGAATACATCAACCCAGAATTCTCATTCAGGAGACAAATGATCAAAGTCAAATTATTCTGTTAATGACACATTATGTGAAAATCCAGCTCTCTGGAGAAGGCTCTAATATGAAGAATGGTGGAAAAGGCAAGATGAGGACAACTAGGAGCAAGCTGGATGTACAATGTCAGAATAATGATGGTATATCATTGGAAGACCTGAAGGACCAGGTTGGAGACAGATTGTAATCTAGAAAAATCTATCTGTGTGGGTGCTAAGAGTTAACACAAACCTGATGGCACCTAATCAAATCAAATAAAACGATATCATTAACATAGCATACAATAAGTTATTATTACCAATAAAAGAGAATATTTTTAGCTTTGGGTTGTTTTCCTGCAGACATTTCATTACCACACAAGGTAATAACATCAGAGCAGCTGCTGCTGCTGTTACCTAGTTTGGGTAATGAAATGTCTGCAAGAAAATAACCAAGCACAGAGACCATTAAGGACCCCACAAATTTTTATTAGTTACTAATGATTAACAATTAAATGATAATTTAATATATAATTATGAATACAGTATACAATAAATTATTAATTTATATAGATTTGGGGAGAAGGGGAAATGCATCTTGTAATATTTCATATACGGTAGCACACAGTCATTATTATGAAATAAGTAACACAGATAAAATAGAGCCTTCAAAACATAGTAGCATAGTTAATGCCTCTAAGATAATGTCCATGGAAACATAATACAGTAAAATTTTAATTTAATAGACTAATTAGGAGAGCAGGATGCCCTTTATTCCCAGTTGTCCATTAAATACAAATGTGTATCTTTTGTATTAACTTAAGTCATTTGCATAATGGCTTAAATAGATGGTAATGACATAATTCACTACAAATGTCATAACATGAAGATGAAATTAAGATAAATTTAGCCACATTTTCCAGGCTACTTCAAATGCCTTGTTCATCAGAGGTGGTATTCAGCAGGTTCTGACCAGTTCTGGAGAACCGGTAGCGGAAATTTTGAGTAGTTCAGAGAACCAGCAAATCCCAACTCTGACTGGAGATTTTACAGTATCCTTCCCCTGCCAGGCCCACCAAGCCATGCCCACAGAACCAGTAGTAAAAAAAAAAAATTGAATCCCACCACTGTTGTTCATTAGTCTGAGGTGATGTCTGGAAAATTCTCAGTGGATTGAGAAATTGCTCAAAGGGAAACCTGCTCAAAGGGAATCTGTTCCACTGAGGAAGCAAACACCAAAATAGGGAAGAGGTAAAGAATCCCACAAGAATAACTGGAACTGGAAAAGCCAAGGCACAATGTAGTTGCAACTGATGCTAGCCTGTAACTGTCCATGGAAACTGCTCTAAGGAATACCTTTCAGAGGAGGCTTGCTCTCAATCAGATTTTGTACCTGATATTTCTCCTCAGCCAGAAGAAGTTGTTCCACCTTGATGTTTGAAGACCATTCCTCCTTCAGGAGAGTATCAGCTTCTCTTCCCAGGGCAAGGTACATTGCCAACATGCTGAAACCCTGCCTTGCCTAGTTTTCTCAGGAGCTTCCCTCCAATTGCACTCTTAGAAACTAAGATCATGACTGCTTTTCCCCTTCTGGTTGATGTTGCTCTTCATTTCCTGAATGATTCGAAAGGAGAAAAGGAAGATGACAAAGCTGATGACACTCACAAGGCAAAAGCAGGCAAGCATGTAAAAGATGCAGGAAAGGGTCGAAGCAAGAGTTAAATCTGTTACTAGGAGAAAGAGCTGGAAGAGGTAAAATCCCATTATACAAGCCAGAGCTGTACTTCTTGCTCCTTCCCTTACTAGCTTGCAGAGAAATCTTCTGGAAGGGAGGTGCGTGGTATGCAATTATGTCATTAGAAAAACACCCACTCTTGTGAAACATGTAAAAGTGAGCCCTAGCCATGCTGGGAGATTGAATCATTGTCCCAGCTAAAGTAGCAAACAGCATTTCTAAATCATGTTCTCTGTAGAGAGGGGCCAGAGGTGCTCATGAGATATGGCAGCCCTGTATCAAGATTTTTCATAATAGCCTGCTAGGCTGAACTCCAAGATTGGTTGAAAAGTTGCAGTTCCCCAGAGCCATTCAAGTCAGTGGAGTCTAGAGGAGCTGCAAACAATCAGTTGAACTTAATTTCAAAAAAAAAGGGAGAGGAGAGGAGGAACATAACTAAATTAAGGTTACCCTTTTCAGAAACTAAAACATTCCAGCTTAGAATTGTGGGAAGAAATATCCTTCTGGTTCAGTTCCAAGCTGGGAGAAAAGCATTGGAAATATGGAGGCTGATTGGAAAGATGCTTAATGATGAAGCAGAACCACATGGGTTCTGCTGAAACTGACCACATGACTTGAGGGGGGGGGGGGGGGTGGGTTTATATCTTATCTTGGGCTTTGCACTTGAACTTCCTGTTCTTCTGAAAGATCATGTATTCTATTGGCTGTTGTCAGAGTCCCATGGGACCATGTAGGGGTCATGTAGGGGTCATAGCTGGCTTTATAAGCGAAGTACAAATCCTAGTTATTTGTCTGAACTAAGTTTGGTTGACGTTTCTGAGGGTGATGCAATGAAGGTGCTTGTGTTCTGAAAGGGTGTTGGGTAATTCCTATTGTGGCTTAATGGCTTTTTCCTTATGTTGGATCCTGGGTGAGGTATTTGCTTATGACTAGAGCTATCTATCTCTTTATCTCCTAAATGCTGACATCTGCTGTAGGCTATTAAGAAAAGGTGGGGGCTGCTTTCGCCCTCTAAAAAAACATGTTGATAATATTCTGCTTTTTTAATATTTCTCAAAATATTTCATTCTTCTAGGAGACGGGTGGATGCTAACTTTCTACAGATTTATTTGGCAAAGTCAAGATCAGAGAATTCTTTAACAGGAAATTGTGGGAAAGGGGAACAATTTTAAAATGGCTTATGATCAGACATGGAGTTGGTATTTATATCAGCCTTTTAAAAAATCTGCTTGTGTTCTGGATGATGAGTTTGCAGGGGCTGTGTGACTTCCTGTGAGTTCTGTTCAGACTTTGATGTTGCTTGCCTGTTGGGTCCTTGACTTGGGATGGTAAGAATCTTACTGTAAAGCCTTAGGACTGTCAACATCTAAAAATTGCTACTAAATGGCTATTGGAATCACTATTAAATCATAGCCAAGGTGTAGTCTTTTTTGTTGATATTCACTATCTTTTAGGATTCTATAGGTTCTGGCATTAAATATCAGTGAATGCAAATCTGTCTTATGCCTTGCTAGTGGAATTACCAGAACTTCATTATTTCATTAATAACTATTTACAATACAATGCATAATCTTATTTGATAGTGTGACCTCTAAAATTATGATAATGGACAAGAGGGAGTTCCCATAGAGATTATCATGATTAGGTCATCAAATACCTGTATGCCTCCATTGCAGAAGCATGAGTCACACCAACAAATATGTGTATATTCTTGTAAATAAGATTGCCAAATCTGGGCTGCAAAATCTGAACCACCAGATAGCAGCAAGAAAATCTATAAAACCCTTACTGCCATCATATCCCCTGTAAATGTTTGGCAGTCCAGATTTCATAGCTTTTGTTCAGAAGTTAACTTGTTTCTGACTCATAGTAATGCACACACCAGTTTACTAGGGTTATAATTGTGCTTTGAGTTCTTGTAAACTCATACAGGTACCATCAGTGATTGTATCTAGCCACATTTGTTGGCCTCCTTTTTTTTTTTTTTTTTTTTACTTATAATTCATCAGTTTAATGTCAAAATAGAAGGAATCAACCCACATCATTATAACAACTATTTTGATTAAAACACTAATTGGGAGAAAAGTTATGTATTTCATGCTTAAGGAGAACAGTTTACAAACCCAGTTACAGTTTTTTAACATGCAGTAAGTATTGTGATTAATAGCTGTGCACATAGTGCATGATCAGACAAGCTAATTCCACTTTATTACAGGTCGTTCTCGAGTTATGACCACATTTGAGCCCAAAATTTCCATTGTTAAGCAAGACAGCTGTTAAATGAGTTTTGCCCCATTTTACGACTTTGCTTTCCAAAGCTCTTAAGAGAATCACTGCAGTTGTTAAGTTAGCAACATGGTTGTTAAGTGGCATCTGGCTTCCCCATTGACTTTCCTTGTTAGAAGTTCTCAAAAGGTGATCACATGATCCTGGGACAATGAAACCATTAGAAATACACGCCATTTGCCAACTGTCTGAATTTTGATCATGTGACCATGAGGATGTTGCAATGATTGTAAGTGTGGGAAACAGTCATAACATAAGCCATTTTTTTTCTGTGCCAACAAATTTGTACATTTGGACATTTGTAATTTCAAATGTCAATAAACTTGAATAGTTGTAAGACAAGACAATGTATTCTCAACCATTTCCTACAGTATTTTTTCCCCATTCAGCCTTTCTCATGGGTCAACCTACACAGCCATATATTTCAACTGGGAAAAAGATGACCTTCACAATATATGAAGCTGCTGTTTGTATGTCTCTTTAAGTTTAATACCTACCATTGTTTTTCTCCCAATATTCTTATTCATGGAAGACCTATGTGCATTGTCACTGAAGCACTTCATCTGAAGAAATAGACTTAAGTCAACAAAAGTTTTTCTTAATATATTTGTTCACATTTCAAATATATTCACTGCTGTTCAATCAATCAATCAGAACAGAGCTGGAAAGGACCTTGGGCCTCTTCTAATCCAACCCTCTGCTCAACCTATACCATTTCAGATATGTGACTGTCCAGTCTTTTCTTAACAACCTCTAGTGTTGGAGCACCCACAACTTTTGAAGTCAAGCTGTTCCACAGCTTAATAGTTCTCACTGTTAGGAAATTTCTTCTTAATTCCAGGTTGCTTCTCTCCTTGATTAGTTTCCATCCACTGGTTCTTGTCTTTCCTTCTGGTGCTTTGGAAAATAGTTGAGCCCCTCTTCTTTGTGGCAGCCCCTCAGATACTGGAATATTGTTATCATGTCAACCCTAGTCCTTCTTTTCTCTAGACTAGCCATACCCAATTCCTGCAACCATTCTTCATATGTTTTAGTCTCCAGGCCTTTAAACATCTTAGTTGCTCTTCTTTGCACTTTTTCCAAAGTCTCAACATCTCTCTTGTAATAAGGTGATCAAAATTGGATGCAGTTGTGTCGTCTTACTCGGGATTTATAAAACGGTACTAATACTTTTTAAAAATTATTATCTTTGACTTTTGTTGCAAGTCCTTGTTCATTCTGAGCCTTTGCTTTCCTGATTCCATCTTTGCAGATTTGGGCTATCTGCTGATGCTCTGGTTTAGTTATGTGTTCCATTTTTTGTAATTATCCTTTTTGTCTTTCAGTTTTATCTGAGAGATCTTTGTGCAAGCATGCTGGTTTCTTCTTGGATTTCTTGTTTTTCTTTTTCAGTGGTATTGTCGCTGGACTAGGTTTTTATGGTCATATTTTTCAGAGTTTCCCACACTTCTTGAGTTGTTTTCCCCTTAGGATTTTTATCCATTTATAGTTGTGGCTTTTTTTTTTTTTTTTTGAAATGCAAATCTTGCAAACAAAGCAAGTTTTGCAATACAGTTTTCAACTTTATGGTACATTTGTGCCTAAATGTGATCAGAAAGCACTTACTACTTTAGCTGTGGCTTTTCCTGAGTGTACATTTTATAATTTAAAACAAGACTTCAAACTTGTTCATTAAAATACTTAAATATAGCAATAGCACCATCTATTGGCCTTGCAGGCTACAGCAAAATAAGGAAGGGAAATTAAAGTACATTAATTGGGATGCTTTAATTTGAATTCTTGTAACAAGCAAATTGCCTACCCACCAACTTTTCACATCTGCAATTCTATGATTCTGTTATTTTGCTATAAACTATTTTATATTTCTTCTGATAAAATAAAGCCCCACAGAATAACTGACAATTAACTGGATAAAAAAGGGGAAATGCAATGGAATGAATCAGCTTTTAAAATGGAACAGATGCAGTTTACAAAGAATGTTTATCTAGAGATGCCCATTTTCTGAGTTCACCATGTCTATTTTCTATTTTTCCCTCCCTGCTTTGTGCAGATTATAAATACTAATGATACATAATATTACTTTTTTTTCTGTAAATGAGGTCAGTGGCATTGTAGATCAAAAGGCATTTGGCAGCTATACACTTTTCCTTCCTTAACCATCACTTGTAGTATAAAAAATATGGGAAAGGAATAAATACTGTTGGAGGAAAAATCCATCTGGTTCAGTTCCAAGCTGGAAGAAAGACACTGGAAGCAACATGGAGGCTGATTGGAAAGAAGAAGAACAGAATCAGCAGCAGTTCTGGGTCAGCTGAACAAATGTTTGATGAGTACATGGGTTTTTATATGGGTTTCAGAGATGCTGCTAGGGAGGTTGTACACTGTCTAAAATGCCCTTAGGAGATTGTGCAATGTAGTGAGCTCTGTGTCATCTGCTAAATGGTGGTGGCTAAATCCTATTATGTCCTGCAGGACCATGTCCTGTTCTTCTTAATCCCAACACCCAGGAGCTGAAGGTCTTTTCTTTTGTAGATAGACTGGCCCAGTCTCTCTTAATGGGCACTGTAGAATCGTATGCTCTTCAGTTGCTGGGGAGTTATTGAATCTTTAGTGCTGGTTCTGGACTATCCATTTATAACTGATAAAAATGGTTCTTAGGCAGTGGTTGGCTGCAACCAAAGTCAGTGTGCACTTTGCACACAGCGTTCGAAATACAGCAATATGAAGCTCAAATGCTTACCTTCTAGGGCAGTCCCGGTAAGTAGAACAGCTGAGACATGGAAATTAGCTGTACCACACGACTCAGCTAAGCCAGAAAGAAGGAAATAAAGGACAGGATAGTGCAGGGGGCAGGGCCAGCTGATGATTGGAACTACCAGTTCACTAACACCGGTCCAAACCAGAAGCATCCCACCACTGTTCTTAGAGCAAGAATTATAAGAGTTTTTGTTTTTGGAATTCAAGCAGATCAACGTTCCCAAATTGGCCTCCACTGAATCCTTAAATAACTTTGCTAAACTGGTTGAAAGTATAGGGCATTATGAGAAAGGCATATGAGCAAATCTGGATGAGTCTGACCAGTAGGATTCTCATATAGTGGAATTACCAAAGATATAAGATTGGGGAAAACTGGTTAAGTATTTGCTTCAATGGTATGGTGATACCAAGCATACTGAACAGTCATGGTGAATTCAGTGCCCATTACTTTGGAATAAACTGGCACAACAATTACTTGCATAGCTGTAACATGGACTTTTGAAATATTCTTAGATATTTCAAAGTAAATATATAAATAAAAGAACAAAAAATGGGAGAATAAAAGTAAATAACAAATGAATACACTGGATTTATAAAAGTCATAGGGTTTTTTGCAGCATATTGTTATCTGGTTGAATTTTTCTGTCTCTGTCTCTCTTACTCTATGTATGTGTATAAAACTGAAAATATTATATTGCTTTAATATATAAACTATTAAGCATGAACATAAGGAACTGTGCTCAGCAGCCCATAGAGTTAAATTACAGTATGAACTACAATAAATTATGAATTGTTAATACCTATTCTAATTTAGAAATCCTATAATATCAAAATATGTACTTTATGCATTAAGCTAATGGAATATCCATAGAAATATGACAAGCAAAAGAAAAAGAATAGTCAAGTTTCTAACTAAAATATGCCAGCAAATTGGTAGAACAACATAGTGGTCAACAGATTGGAAGAGGTCAGTTGTACAGAGGAGGAGAGGACTTAACAGACTAAGCAAACTACCATCCCGTATCCTTAATTTCAAATGCTAGCAAAATAATGTTTAGGATTATCCAATGCAAATAAGAGTCCTACATGGAAAAAGAGATGTCATATATTCAAGGGGTCATTAGGAAAGGATGAGGAATGTGAGATTATTGCTGGTACATGCATGACAACTGAGAAAGCCAAAGAATAAAAACAAAAAAGTCAATATGTGTTTCATTGTTTGAGAAAGGTCTTCAGTTCTGTCAATCATGTCAAGCTCTCACAAAAATGCAAATCCCAGAGCATCTCATTGTCCTCATGCAAAACCTTTATATGGGTCAGGAAGCCACAGTACAGACAGAACACAATGAAAGAGACTGGTTCCTGGTTGGCAGAGAAGTGTGCCAAAGCTGTATACTCTTCTTTTTCTTTATTCAACCAATATGCTGAATGTATATTAAGAGAGGTTGGATTGGAAGAAGATGAGCATGGTTTTAAAATTGGCGAAGAAATCTCAATAGCCTGTACTATGCCGATTACACAACTGTAGTAGCCGAAAATGCAAAAGATCTGCAAGAACTGTCAATAAAATTTAAGAAGGGGGGGGGGAGGTTCTACAACTTAAGGACTATATTAATGATAACAGCTAGAACAATCATCCTTGAACCTGATGGTTAAGTTATCAAACTGGCTTTTGGCCTTTTAAGATCAAAAGTAAAGGAACAAACACTTGGTAGAACAAGCATGAAAGCTCTGGATAAGAGATTCAGTTGCTGTGATTTGTCTTCACTTAAAGTCAACAATGAGCTGGTGGCACATAATCACTCAGTTGATGCATAAAGAAATCCAGATTTTAAATATGGTTCAAATCGATGCACTGAAATATTTCAGTGTGGTTTCTAACTTGAATTAAATTCATACAGACTGGGAAACAAGAATATTATTAGTATTAGTATTCTGGTTTCAGTGTTTGAGAGAAAGTCAACTATACATGTCTGGCAGATCCTAGCGGAAATACCATGTATATCAACTACTCAAATGACAGAATTATCATGAAATTAAACTCTGTGTCAGGTTTATTTTTAAGATATGTGGTTATTCTGGTTATACTCCCACAGCTTGGTAAATTATTTTTCCAGTAAACATTCTTCCCAATAAAAGACATATAGTATCTTACATCATTTGGCATATATAAAGCTAACTTGGTATACTTTGAGGGAAGATATGATTTAGTAAAGTTCAATAAAACTTCCCAGGTTGAAATGGATATTCCAATTTTTCATATTGGCATTAATAATCTTCCAAAATTGTTGAATTTTATATTATTGGAACCACATGTGAAAAAATTATCTAATTTGGTTTTTAGATTTGCTGTAATTTTTAGAGAATGTTTTGTCCATTTTAAGCCCATGTCACACTGAACCAACCAACGGATGCAAAGAGGATGTAAAACGGACAAAAAACCTTGCCATCCGTTGGTTAACGCGATGTATCCGTTCTGTACTCACAGCCTCCGTTTTGCTTCCTCTCTATCCGTCCAGCATCCGTTTATGGACATTTCATCCGCTCCAAAGGTTTTGGGCTCCCTAAAACTTTTGCGCGGAAAATGTATCCAGTTCGTCCGTTCTGCATCTGCTACGCATCCGCTGTATCCGCTAGGCATCCGTTGTGCACGCAACTCCATCCACCCGGACATAGGGAGGAAGTGGAACGGATGCAGAACAGATGCAGAACGGATGCAAAATGGATGCAGAATGGATGCGGAACGGAAACAAAGCATTTAAAATGGAAAAAACGTTCGCAGAGGGGACCTATCTCGGATATTAAGGATGTCTACAGGATGCCTAGAGGATGCCTAGAGGATGCCTAGCGGAAAACCTATACTGCCTATAAAAAGGGGGAGCAACTCACCTGCATCGCACCTTCAGAACAGCAGCCCAGTGGTGCAGACCTCTGCAGCCTTCATCTGACTCTTCCTCTTCCACAGCATCCAGTCATGTCCACTGTGGATTGTAACAAAGTCCTTTCAGCAGCCACCATCGTTCTGCAACAGTGCGAAGCCATCTGCAGGCTCTGTAAACACTACTGCGAGAAGAAAAGGAGCCACCCAAAAAGAGTCTGGGTCCAAAGATGGTTCGCCAAAAGAGCAGAGGACGGACTGTACAACAAGCTGATGGTGGAGCTCAGGAGCGAAGACACTCGGGCGTTCCAGAACTTCATGAGGATGCCTCCAGCCATGTTTGACGAAGTTGTGCAGTGCCTGACACCCAGGTTGACCAAGGCAAACACCAGCTTCCGGCCCAGCCTGGAACCTGGGCTCAAGGTGGCACTCACTCTGCGCCACCTGGCCTCAGGGACCTCCTACAGGAGCATGCAGAATGGCTGGAGGGTGCAATCCAACACCATCAGCATTGTGGTCAGAGAAGTGGTGCAGGCCATCATCAAAGAATACAAGGAGGAGCTCCTCCAGTACCCCTCCACTGAAGAAGGATGGAAGAAAGTTGCAGAGCAGTGGTATCAGAAGTGGAACTTACCACACACCGTTGGAGCCACAGATGGCAAGCACGTGGCCTGCAAATCTCCAGCCAACTCGGGGTCCACTTATTTCAACTCCAAGGGCTTCTTCAGCATCATCCTCTTCGCTATGGTTGATGCTGACTACAAGTTCATGTACATCAATGCTTCAGGCAACGGCTCCTCTTCAGATGCCCAGGTATACAACGCCAGTCACCTCAAGGAGGGGCTGGAACGCAACCTCATCGTGGGCTTCCCAGATCCAGAGCCCCTGCCCAACGACACACAAGATGTGCCCTACTTCATCGTGGGGGATGACGACTTCTCCCTCACAACCTACCTCATGAAGCCCTACACCTCGAGACTCCTCACCCATGAAGAGAGGATCTTCAACTACAGGCTGTCCAGGGCAAGACGGGTGGTGGAGAACGCCTTTGGCATCCTGGCCAACAGGTTCCAGGTACTTCTCACCACCATGCAGCATTGCCCACAGACCGTGAGGAGGATAATGGAAGCTTGCTGCATCCTGCACAATCTCATGCACACCCGCTACCCAGTCTTGCAGAACGGGCTCATGGACCTCCAACAAGGCAATGGGGACATGGAGCCTGGGGAATGGAGGCAAGGGCGAAACATGATCAACACTGAGGATGTGCAAGGCCCCAACAGAGCCTCACATGAAGTGAAGAAGCAGCGCAACCTCCTGATACACTGGTGCAACTCCCCAGCTGGAGCAGTGGAGTGGCAAGACAGGATGGTAGATGCTTAATGGATGCTTCGTTCAGCCTGTCTCATCACATGGATGAGATTGGGCCATGTATGTTTGGTTGGCCTACAATGAACAGGGCGTTTAATAAAGAGTTGTGTTTATGTTGACATGTGTGGATAATTATTACATTATTATTGATAATAAAGGGCTGTAGGTGTGGCACCTGGGAGGGTGAACCATACAGTCCCACTATGCTTTCACTGGAGGTTTATCTATCCCACAGCTATCCTAACCCATCCCACAGCTATTACCCATACCACAGGTATCCTTACCCATCCCACAGGTATCCTAACCCATCCCAAAGCTATCCTTACCCATCCCACAAGCATGCAAAGGCTTAAACCATTTCTAAAAGTTTCCAGCAAGACTTTATTTAAAAAAAAGAAATGAAACAAGTGTGTGAATAATAAATAGACTTTATTAACAACAAGCTATAAGACAAAAATGAGTCTCTGGCACTCCTCTTGGTCGCTCAGTCTCATGGGTGAAGGGTCCAGGTGCTGTGGAGGTGGCAGGTGCTGGAGTGCTTGTCATCAGCTCCTCCAGAAACAGAAGCAGCAGAAGCCCCAGCCCCAGAAGAGCGAGCCCGTGCTGCAGAAGCCCCAGCAGAACCAGAGTGAGGGCCAGGGGGCAGGATGGTAGCCCTGTCCCTCTTACCAGGGCTGGCAGCAGATGGCTGAGGCTTGCTGTGCTTCCGCAAGGTTGTGGGGTTGCTGGCTGGCAGGGAGGCTGGCAGGAACCAAGGCTGGCAGGAAGGCTGGCAGGGAGGCTGGCACCAAGGCTGGCAGGAAGGCTGGCAGGCAGACATGAACCAAGGCTGGCAGGAAGGCAGGCAGCAAGGCTGGCAGGCAGACATGCAGGCAGGGCAGGCAAGGCAGTCGATGCGTCCGGCAGCAGGTCTTTCCTCTGAATGGCGACCTGCTTCCAAGCTGCTTCCATTATATCCGCGGGGCTGATGCAATGCATCCTCCCCGCATGCGCAGTGAACGTCAGGCATCCATTAGGCTTCCGCTGTGCATCCGCTGTGCATCCGCTGTGCATCTGCTTCATCCGTTCGGCGTCCGCTCTGCATCCGCTGTATCCATTCCGCGTCCACTTCGCTGAGGCCCCCCGGAAGCCCTGCGGATGTGCCACCCACTCCCATCCACTTCCATCCGCTAGGCTTCCGTTCCGCATCCGCTTTGCATCTGCCCTGCGTCCTCCCCGCGTCCGTGTTATCCGTTCCGGTTATGCAAATTTTCGCTCCTTTTGAGAGCGGATAACAACGGATGGAACATTTTGTTCGTCCGCTGTGTCCTTTTTGCATCCGTTGGCCAGTGTGACATGGGCTTTAGCAATCAAGATTGTAATAATATATAACAGCAAAAATACCAATTTTCACTATTAGTCAGTTTGGAGTAAATTTAATACTATTCCACTGAAATTACCATTATTTTATATCTTTTATTGCATCTAAATTCTGCATCCATTTAATCATACAATTTGAGACTTGTATGACTTGTATAACTTGTCCAGCAGTTTATAAATATGGTGCAACAGTCGATCAGAGTTACACATTATAAGATTTTTAAATACAATCAAGTCTCTAAGTTGTTTCTGCAAATTTCTTGATGCTATTCTGCTTATTTAAAACCAGTCAGTTGAACAAAACCAATATGACATGATAATTTTATCTTTGTTTTATTAATAATCAAATCTTGTAATCTAAACTTATTACCTCTCCACTGAGAGAATGTTTTTTACTATTCATAAAAGGAAAACATTTGATAAGAAAAGAAGAGAAGAAAAACCTTAGCTTATTGTTTTCCTGTATTTACACCAGGTACTCAATACATTACTTTTTATTGCATTAAATAGTTTTCTTCTATTTGGATCCCTCTAGAGATGTTCATGTAGCTCATATGGAAATCCTACTCCTTCCACAGAGGCAACTGGGCCATAAGGAAATACAATCCATTCCATAATCCATGTTAAGCAATTGTGTGATAATATAGTATAGTATAGTATAGTATAGTATAGTATAGTATAGTATAGTATAGTATAGTATAGTATAGTATAGTATA
>BLBF01000025.1:5527071-5549192 GCA_015471245.1 Laticauda colubrina | reverse complement strand
ATCCCACAGCTATCTTAACCCATCCCACAGCTATCTTAACCCATCCCAAAGGTATCCCTGCCCATCCCACTGCTATCTTAACCCATCCCACAAGCATGCAAAGGCTTAAACCATTTCTAAAAGTTTCCACCAGGACTTTATTTAATAAAATAAATGAAGCAAGTGTGTGAAGCAAAAATAAACTTTATTAATCACAAACTGTAAAAGAAAAATGACCCAAGTGAAGTGTCCAAATAAAGATTACAGGGAGCCACCCAGTCTCTGGCACTCCTCTTGGTCACTCAGAGGTGTGTCCAGTCTCAGGGGTGAAGGGTCCAGGTGCTGTGGATGTGGCTGCTGCTGGAGTGCTGGTCTGCGGCGTCATTGGGGTGTCTGGCCCCGAGAGGACCACAGGTGATGGTGTGTTGAGGAAGCTCTCGGACAGCTGGCTCAGCCCTGTGATGTTGAGAGCTCTTTCCTCCATGCCATGTGGTGTCAGCCCCAGTACCGAGGACAGATGTACTGAGGCCGGGCTTGGCTGTGGAGTGGAGGAAGGAGCAGTGTAGTGGGGCTGTCTGGTCTGCAGCTGGGTGAGGACTGGAGTTGCTGGCATCTGTGGCGTGGGTGGCATCTGTGGTGTGGCTGGCATCGGTGTTGTCGGTGGCATCATTGGCGCGGGTGGCATCAGTGGCATCAGTGGAACCGGTGGCAACGGTGTTGTTCGATGACTCTGTGCCTGGACTGGGAAGGGCTGCTGCCTGTGCTGCTGGACCTCCTGGTAGCCGTAGCCCTGGTAGGTGAGGGCCTGTGGGAAGCCTTGGAATGGGAGGGACATCACCTGGGGTGGAGGAGCAGACCTGGACTGGGTGGGAGCAGGTTCCTCTGGATCTGGAGGGTTGTGAAGCAGCTCGGTGATTTGGTCCTTCACCATCTGGTACTGGGGTTTTGCCATGTCCGTGAGGGTCTGGTTGACATAGGTGAGGAAGGGCTTGCGGTTGGAGGATGAGGAGTGGTGTGGACCAGCTGAGAGAAGAGATCTATGCTGCTCCAGATGGTGTCCCTGATCTCCAGCAGGACAGTGTGGCTCTGCCCCTCCTGTCTGGCTCTCTGCCTTTCTGTGGAGGTGGAGCTGTGGGTGGATGCGGGGAGGGCTGCAGGCGTCTCCTTTCTCTCACTGCACCAGGGAGTCCTCCACACGCTCCACCATGGTTAAAACACCTGTCCGCGGGTTCTCCACCATGGCACGCTGCACAGAAACCTGCCTGGAGACAGGAGCTAACTCTCAGCCAGAAGAGGACTGGCTCTCAGCGGGCTGCCAGAGAGAGAGGGTCGTGAGAGGGGCTGCTGCTGCTCCTCGGTGGTGGATCTCACCCTCTAGGAAGCTGCACCTGGCCATGACGTAGGTCTCTCTGTCCGTCAGCTTAACCGTGGCCTGGCCAGATTTCTTGAGGTGCAGTTTCCGTACTAGGTGTGCATGTGCTTCCACCAGCCGAGGAGCACATCCGATGTGTAGCCCAGACTCTATGCCTTCTCTCTCCAAGCAGCCTGTTTCCTTCTGGTGTCCCTGTAGAGCCGGTATCCCTTCCGCCACAGATAGTGATTCTCTCTCAGCCACTCCAGCACCTCATCCTCGTGTTCCTCCTCAATGGAGTATTGCCTCCTCTCCCGTTCCTGCATATGCCTCTTCCTCCCTTTGCCAGGACCAGATGGGCCCTCATCAGAGGGGCTTCCAGGTTGTAGGGGCTGCTCCTCCATACCACCACCAGCAGCAGCAGCAGCAGCAGCAGCATGATCATCATCAGCAGCAGCAGCAGCAGCAGCAGCAGCATGATCATCATCATCAGCAGCAGCAGCAGCAGCATCACCAGCAGGATCATAATCAGCAGCAGCAGCAGCAGCAGCAGCAGCAGCAGCAGGACGAGCAGGTCCAGCAGGACCAGCAGGATGAGCAAGACCAGGAGCACAAGCAGGATGAGCAAGACCAGGAGCACGAGCAGGATGAGCAGGACCAGCAGGACGAGGAGCAGCTTCAGCAGAGTAAGCATCAACAGAAGCACCACCACCAGGAGCAGCATCAGCAGAGTAAGCACCAGCAGAAGCACCACCGCCATAAGCAGCATCATCAGCTCCTCCAGAAGCAGAAGCAGCAGAAGCCCCAGCCCCAGAAGAGCGAGCCCGTGTTGCAGAAGCCCCAGCAGAAGCAGAGTGAGGACCAGGGGATGGGAGGGTGGCCCTGTTCCTCTTGCCAGGGCTGGCAGCAGATGGCTGAGGCTTTCTCTTTTTCCCCATGGTTGTGGGGTTGCTGGCTTGCAGGGAGGCTGGCAGGGAGGCTGATAGGAAGGCAGGCACCAAGGCTGGCAGGCACCAAGGCTGGCAGGCAGGCAGGCACCAAGGATGGCAGGATGGCAGGCAGCAAGGCAGGCAGCAAGGCTGGCAGGATGGCAGGCAGCAAGGCTGGCAGGATGGCAGGCAGCAAGGCAGGCAGCAAGGCAGGCAGCAAGTCACTCAATGCGTCCGGCAGCAGGTCTTTCCTCTGAATGGTGACCTGCTTCCGAGCTGCTTCCCTTTATATCCGCTGGGCTGATGCAATAAATACCCCCCGCATGTACAATTAACGCCAGGCATCTGCTAGGCTTCTGCTGTGCATCCGTTAGGCTTCCGCTCTGCATCCGCTGTGCATCCGCTGTGCATCCACTGTATCCGTTCCACATCCGCTTTGCTGAGGCACCCCGGAAGCCTAACGGATGTGCCATCCGCTCTCATCCGCTTCCATCCGCTAGGCTTCCGTTCCGCATCCACTTTCCATCCGCTCTGCGTCCTCCCCCCATCCGTTCCTTTCCGTGTTATCCGCTCTGCTTATGCAAATTATTGCCCCTTTTGAGAGCGGATAACAACGGATGGAACATTTTGCTCATCCGCTGTGTCCTTTTTACAAACGTTTTACATCCATTGGGCAGTGTGACAGGGCCTTAACGTAATAATTAAGAAGGGAGGGGAAACATTTCAATTGTTCTGAAAGATTGATAAATATTGATAAGAAATGTGAAAGATTTACAAGGCTCATACCAGTACTAGAATGAATTTGAACAACTATTTTGGTTACGTATGTGTGTGTGTGTATTGTTTTTCCTATTTTTTTTTAGAATTTTTCTTTTTACATTTTCAAAGGGAAGTACCAAGCAAAGTCTGAATGATGAGATCTACATGATATAAAATAGATATTAGAAATTTGAATGTTATAATTTTAGAATGCACAAATTCAATGTTTAATGAGATTTCATATGATAATAACAATAAGATTTAAAGATGTTGCACTTCAATTGGCAATCATAAGGGGAATTTTGCTTCTAAAGAATGTTGGAAGAGAATATATGAAATTGTAAACAAGACATACGAAAGTATAGGTACAATGAATAAAAAGATATAGAAATTTAGGTAAAATACAATTAAATAAGAAGAAAATGAGATAACCATAAAAGAAAATTAAGAGAAGTAAAGGGAGAAACAGTGAGAAATTAGAAAAAGAGTAATAAGATATGAAGTTGAATACATAAGATGAATATGCATATGAAATTGTGTCTGCATGGAAATGTGATAACCTGGAACCATGCTGTAGTCAAATAAGATGTTTTATATTTGTTTTGTTAAAACTCAATAAAACTTTATTTAAAAAAAGAAGAAGGCCTGGTGGAACGTCCATGGGGTCATGATGGGTTGGACACGATTTCATGACAAATAACAATTTTGAATCATGGGGATGCTGCAATGATCATAAGTGTGGAAAACTGTCACAAGTCACTTTTTTCAGTGTCGTTGAAACTTTGAACGGTCATCAAATAATCTGTTGTAAATTGAGGAGTCTTTGTAATCCAGTATATGCCACACAATTTTCCAAACAATCCTCTAAACAAGATTCTTAGTGACAAATGCTCCTTTAGAGAGATCAATTCCTCAGTGCAATTCATCACTGACAGCAATTGACTCTCCTTCCAGCCTCATGGTCCTCCATCTTCTTTGAGGGAAGCAGGTGTAGAGAATAAGACTTTGACAGAAATATGCAAGAACTGTATCATAAGCAAAAAAAAACCCTGAAGCATTCTTTAAGTCCTGAGAAGTGAGATAATATTTGCCTCAAACAGACGCCTCCCTGATTCACTGAAGTATAGGGCAGTTGGGGTTGGTAGATACAGACTTGTGTAATCCTGTTACTATAGCCTGTCTCAATAAAGTGTATTTCTAGTCTTCCTGGGGAGTTGATTTCTGGTCTGGCCCACCTAATGGAGCTAGCCTTAAGGCTTGCTGCTAGGTGCCTGTCCCAGCTCCCACCCAGCTCAGTCCTCCAACAACTGGCCCTCATTCCCTTCCCCTCCATGACTGATGCTTGAGGCCAGTGGTGGGCTGCAACTGGTTTAACAAGTATGCTTCACGTGCAAGCGTAGAGTTTGAAAACCATCAATTTTAACCTCTAAATCTTACCTTCTAGAGCATCGCTGGTGAGTAAAACAACTGAGTAAAACAAATCAGCGGAGCAAAAAAACCACAGAAATATAGGACAGGATAGATCAGGAGTGGGTAAGTGGGGCCAACGGCAGCAGGACCCACCACTGCTTGAGGCAATTGGTTCAGTCTTCCTAATGACAAAACCAGTCGTGATATTGCAGCAATTGCCCTTCCCAGGCTATTTCTATAAACTCAGCCATGGAGGATGATGTAGAAACAGTCAGTTCCCTCAGTGGTGGGATTCAAAAATTTTTACTACTGGTTCTGTGGGTGTGGCTTGGTAGGCGTGTCCAGGGAAGGTTACTGCAAAATCCTCATTCCCTCCCTACCCCACTAACCCACTTTCCAGCTCCGTTCTCTTGTGCAGAGCAACAAAAGAAGACTCAGCCAATCAGCTGGGACTCATGAGGCAGAGAATAGATGGGGGCGGGGCCAGTCAGAGGTGGGATTTGCTGGTTCTCCAAACTACTCAAAATTTCCACTACTGGTTCTCCAGAACTGGTCAGAACCTGTTGAATACCACCTCTGAGTTCCCTGCATGAGCTGCTCCAGTTGCTGAGCAAATGGATAGCAATAGCAATAGCACTTAGACTTATATACTGCTTTACAGCCCTCTCTAAGCGGTTTACAGAGTCAGCCTATTGCCCCCAACAATTTGGGTCCTCAATTTACCCACCTCGGAAGGATGGAAGGCTGAGTCAACCTTGAGCCTGGTGGGATTTGAACTGACAAATTGCAAGCAGCCAGCAGTGAGCAGAAGTAGCTTGCAGTACTGTACTCTAACCACTCTGCCACAGAGGCTGGAGGAACCATGGCTGTTGACTCAGCTGATCTCAGCAGTGCCTGGAAAGAGCAAGGAGAAGCATAAGACCTTCCCCTCATGTGACAGACTGTTATGTTCTGGGGGATAATACAGGCAGTCCACAACTTACAACAGTTCATTTAGTGACTGTTCAAAATTATAATGGCACTAAAAAAAGTGACTTTTTCACAGTTACGACCTTTGCAGCCTCCCCACGGTCACACGATCCCAATTCAGACACTTGGCAACTGGTTCATATTTATGACAGCCACAGGGATCACAGGAGCCCCTTTTGCAATCTTCTGGCAAGCAAAGTCAATGGGGAATCTAAATTCATTTAACCAATGGGTTACTATTGAATCAACTGCACTGCTTGTAAAATGGGGCAAAACCCATGCAACAAATATCTCACTTAACAACAGAAATGTTGAGCTCAATCGTGGTCATAAGTTGAAGACTGCTGTAAATTCAAACTTATAAGAGAGGATGACTTTATTTACCTAATGCATGGTTCTGATGAAGACCTAGTTGCATTCAGAAATAGTTGGGAATTAAAGGGAAATTAACTTGATCAGGTCCAGCATCATTCAATCCGAGTCACAGAAGGTGGTGGTTTCAGTTTACCTCCCACAGGCAATCGGATTAGCGAGACCTGTGAGGGAGGAAAACTTCCATTGCAGATTTATCTGAAAATGGCTGCAAACCAACTGTTCCTTTCCTTCTCTGCTCATGAATAAACATAAGCTGGGATTTCACCCATTTTGATTTGATCACTATTGCCCTTCTCAAAGATGGTGCCCCTGCTCCACATGGAGGTGCTTTAGAGCAGCACCTCCCCCAATCTTTTGGGCATCAGGAATTATTTCATGGAAGACTATTTTTTCACAGACTTAGTGCGTGTGTGTGTGTCTGTCTCTCTGTGAAAAAATGTGCAATTTAGATCCCTTACATGGGCATTTTATAGTAGGATTCGCATGCATATAAGAATCTAACGCCTGATGATCTGAGGTGGAATTTAGGATGATGTTAGTGCTGGGGATTGGCTACAAGTACAAATAAAGTTTTGCCTGCTCACCTGCCACTCACCTCCAGTTCCTAACAGGCCAAGGACCAGTGCTGATCCATGGCCTGGGAGTTGGGGATCCCGGCTTTAGAGTGATACTCCTGGCCTTTGGAGAAAGCACTTGGGCAGCCTGTCAGAGATGCAACCATAGCGTGCAGCCAAGGTCTGTATTTACAAAAGATGGCAAGACACTAAACTTTGTCACTGGGTCCCAATCCAATCTGCAAGTCTTCTGTGCTGCTAAACTCTTAGATTGAGCTGTCCATTCAGTCCTTATTAGTCGCATACACTAACATAAAAAAAGTCACGGTTCTTCGTCACCATGACAACAAGATAGTCAGGCTGAATTATCCTTCAGGGGTTTCATAGTTCAGAACTTACAACAACCGTTCCTCCAGTTGCTTCTTAATATTAGGCACCGATATAGCTGGGTTGCATATCTAAGAGCAAAACAGATCAGCTTTACACTCCCTGCAGTTTGTTATTGATCATAATCTCCCTTAGATTAATCTGTCGTGTGATTCTATCTGTCATGAAAGTCCATTCATTTAATTTCTAAACTATTTTCATTCCATCTTCTCTGGAGATCCAGAAGAATGCTTAAGCAGAAAGGCTTTCGATCAAACCCCACTGTATAAAATATGGAAGTAATTTGGACCAAAAGAGGCAATGTGTTGAAATGTTGAGATTTTGAGCTATGGGTTAAAAATTGAATCTGCTTTTCAAATTATTTGTTGGAAGCGCTTTACTTGAGTAGTATTTCCAGCAAAGAAAAAACTCATCTGATTACATAAACTACTGTTGTTATACTCTTTTGAGCTTTGGTCTGCTGCCAGGAGATGGCACTCTTATCCACTTCATATACTGGATACCTCCTACATGCATCTCATAGGTTAAATATTTCCTAAAAGATCTATACAGATCCAAGGAGACTGAGAAAGCTTATGGATCTCAGATATTTATATTCCAAGTTTTGGAATGAACATGTCACCATGTAGAATGTACAATCAAATATATTCACAAACCCACCAAACTTTGTTAGATTCGCTTTTCTTAATTAAGTTGATGAGGGTTGTGGTGGAAAAATGAAGTACAAACCACCGCTAATGTTCTGCAATTCCCAGGAATAATTTAATTTCCATTTTGATCGTAGGCAGGGGTGGGATTCAGCTGGTTCGGACTAGTTTGAACGAACCGAATGTTAGATTTACATCTGGTTCACCAAACCAGTAGTTGAACGGACCGGCTGGCCCCTCCCATCCTGCCTCGACCCTCCCAGGAGTCTCCATGCACCCCGTTTTGGTGCAGGGTTTGTGTGGAGGCTCTGAGAGGGTGAAAAACAGGCCTTCCAGAAGTCCAGAAATGTGCCTGTTTCCAACTTCCGGAGGACCTTTGGGTCCCAGGGGAGGCCATTTTGCACTCCCAGAGGCTCAAAGGAAACCTCTGGACCCTAGGGAAAGAGAAAAATGGCCTTCCTGGAAGTTCCAGTAAGCCACACACAACATGGCCAGGCCCACCCAGCAACCGGGCAGCGAACCAGTTGCTGGGATTTTTGAATCCCATCCCTGGTTGTAGGTGGTTGCACCTGTTGAATAATTAGCACCAGTGTGATCTGGGGCAAGGCACACAGGCAAGACAGTCAGCTAATAGTTCAAATCACCCCTTTGTAGCTCCAACTTTCCCCCCAACGCTCCCACATTGATGGCAAGTCCCAGAACAAAGTGATTTCTCTTTCTCTCTCTCTCTCTCTCTCACACACACACACACTCCTCCAGCAGCCTCTGGTTGCAAGTAGTCCATCACAATGCTGTGAGCACAATGGCTGCAAAGTAAGAAATCCAGCAGGGCAAGGAAGTAAATCAATGAGTCCAGGAAGCAGAGGAACATGGCAATGGTTTCAGGAAGCAAAGGAACAAGGCAATTAATCCAGAAAGAAATAAAGCAAGAAGAGTTGCATGGAGTGTGCACACAACACTCCATGAATTCAGCATCTGTTCCCAACAAATGCCCCTCTCCACAGCGTCTCCTTAAAGCTCAGTCCCAAAGTGTGCCTTGTGAAGAGGGGTGCACCCTCTCCTCCCAAGTCGTCAGGTCAGCCTATGCTGTTGCCACCTTCTCTCCACTCTCTGTGGTCAGGGATCAGGAGGAGGTAGTCCTTGCTCATTGCCTGAGCTCTGTCGCTCCTCATGATCACTGCTTGCCCTCTTTTGATCATCCTGCACCCCTTCCTTCCTGCCTACAAGCCTTCCAATCCTGAAAAGATCCTGACCTGACTCAGCCTGTTCCTCCCCACATTCCTCTGAAGCCAACAAAGCTTCCCCCTTGATCTCCATCGGCTCCAGCTCCAGCTTGTCTTCTTCCAGAGTCAGGCTCCAATGGCGGCATGACTGTGCCCTCTACTCTTTTTGTTTTATTTTTCCAGGCCACAGAGTTTCCCCATGATTTCTTACTTATGAACTGTATCAGAGCAGCTCAGGCCATGGTTATTAAGAAACCTGATTAGATCCCAGAATATTAAAATATGAGTTACTCCCTAAGCTGACACTTTGGTATATTTCTTTCTTCTTTCAGTAACTTTTCTACACTGTTTGCAACAGGGTAGAAGCCAGTGGTGGGATTCAAACGTTCTTACTACTGGTTCTGTGGGTGTGGCTTGGTGGGTGTGGCAGGGGGAGGAAATTGTAAAATCTCCAGTCAGAGGTGGTATTTGCCAGTTCTCCAAACTACTCAAAATTTTCGCTACTGGTTCTCCAGAACCGGCCAGAACCTGCTGAATACTACCTGTGGTAGAAGCTATTCTTCGATCAAAAAACCTCTCTGTTAAACTGCTTTTTTTAGGAAGGACGTCAGAAGGATAATACATCTCTGAGAAAATAACTGCACATTTGTATGTTTTATTGTGTGTTTTATTGAAATACATACTATAGGCAATTCATTTAACAACAGGTAACTTTTAAATCGATTGTCTAGAATCAGAATATATTGATTACAGGCATGCTGGCAGTACTGAAACATTTCATAAAAAACAATTCTAAAGTCCATCCTTTACATCCATTTTTAATGACCCATACTAAATCATTACACCAGCCAGAGAAGAAGAAAAAATGGAGAATTCTATTAAGTAGGAGTGTACATCTTTACATTAAATCAAAGAGCTCACTAAAGATTATGTAACTAAATCAAAATTATATCCTACGGATTCTAGCCTCTGGGAAGAGTGGTGTTATGAAACCTCAACAGATCCTACTGCCACAATAATTCAGCATCAGGCCATTAGATTTTGAAGTACAAGAAACAAAAGGAAAGACTTGTTTGATTTTTTTTAAATATTCCCCTGCAATATTTTAAAATTTTAAAATAATTTTAAAAAGCCAATGGAGAAGCTCAGTTCATTCATGACACCATTACCTTGCCTTAAAAAAGTTATTTTAAAAATTAGCTGTCACAAAAAAAGTGTCTCATCTAGTTCAAGATGTTCTCCTGCCAATAGCGGTTTAACTAAACAAAACTGAGATTACTCAAACTGTATAAGATTAGCATTATTGACACGCTCAGGTTGTATTTATAAAAAAGACTATCATTCTTTGGCCATGTCATGTGAGTGGACTCACTCAAAAAGTCAAGCATGCTTTGAGTGATTAGCGGAAAAAGAGAAGAGACTGCCGTAGTACCTGCTGGCTGGACACTAAAATGGATGACATTGGGATGACCCTGGTGGAGCTGAAGGAGGCACTGTGAGACAGAGGAGCATGGAGAATGCACATCCATAGTCTGGCTGAGGGTCGGACACAACTGAATGGTCCAGAATGATAACTCTTCACAAGTTTGTCTTTTAAATCTAGTAACTTAAGCCTGCTGTAAAAACTGTCATGCTCTTTTTATCTGGATTAAATATGGGTGTCCTTTCCAGGGGAAAGGTTTTGCTCCAGAAACACATTATTTGTTGCAATTAGGGGATCAAAATAGACATTTTGCTATACAGGGGCTTTTACTGAAAATCCATCTGGGTGCAATCGGTAGCTTTTACAAGCTGTACATTTTGAAGCTTAAGAAGAATGGAAAATTTGAGAGACTCAGACAAATGTTAGTAATTTGTTTAAACTATCCAAGAAAGTAGGTAACTACCATACACTTTTTAACCAGCATGTGTGCTAATTCTTAAAGATGCAGTTTGTGGGCTGTTCATTCCATAACATGTGCAATATCAGAACTATGCTGCAATTTTAAACTTTAAAGTAGATGTTCTCAAATTTTGTCTGTGAACCATGGAAGGTCTATGAACTCCTTTCAAGCGATCAACGCAAGAAAGCAAGATGGTTGAGACTCCAGATACATTTGACTCAATTTAGTGAAAATGGAGATTAAGACAACTTTAGATTCTAATTTACATTATGAGATACTGGTGCAATGTTCTGTACTAATTTCATCAGATGTTATAAATTAAAAGAAATATATGGAATCTGACTTGTACTAAAGCTGATAAATGTTACACTTGACGTTATATAACTTGGCTTGAAAAACACAGGGATATTGACTTCAGAGGAAAGTCTGAGGGTAAAAAAAGATTGAAATTTTGTTTTTCCTTTTATTGCAATGTTGTAACTCATGATAGTGACTTTCAATACTCATTTCAATGCAGTAAAGTTTATATAATTAGAATGATGTTCTATTGTTTTAAAATATTAAAATTAAAAAGAGAAAAGTAAAAATGCTATCAGTATTATTTGCTAGTTGCCAGAGTTGCAAGCATAATATTAATTTTTCATCCCAAAGTGAGTACAAGATAAAATTGAACTTGACTTCTGGCAATTTCACCAACACGTACATTCCAAAATGTTATTTCAGCCTCTCATCCTTTCAGTTTCAATGTCTAACCTTTCCTTTTAGAAAAGTACTTATGTATTGTTTTAACCAGAAGCGTTCTCTATTTCAACTGAGTCTGCTGAAATCTGCACAGGATGGGTATAAAAAAAAGTCCAGGTGGCAATTGTGACATACATACAAAGTCTTGTTACTTCATATATATCTGTACATGATCTCATACACCTGTACAAAGGGAAGAGAGACTGTTGACTGTACAGTCATGGGTACCGAAACCTCCACAGATGCTACTGAAGGTCACCCAAATTTTGGTGCCAATTGTAAAGTCAACCATGGGAAGTAGATTTTGAATCTCCACACAAGCATCCAATGTGGCTTTTTAAAAAGTCAGACAGTTAATTCCCACCCCCATTAAGCTCATGTTAATTTTGAATATCATGATGCTAGCTAGAGTTATATCTCCAAATGAGTAAGTTTTCACCTCTTCCAGTATTTTTCCTACAATAATTGCTGGAAAACAGTTGGTGTGTAGGAAAAGCTGGGCTGGGTGGAAGCTCACTATTTCGCTAAGTTGTAGGATGCCATAGCTGTTTTTTTCCTACTTAGCTGTTTCCCACCCATCAACTGAGGAGCTACTGAAGAAAAATCACAAGAAGTGAAGACATTATTGATTAAACACAACAGACATTGGAAGAAAAGTGCTGACAGGGCTATGAAATTATACTTGCTATGAGATTTTGTAGCAATGGAAAACCCAGTCTAGCATATTATTTCAGTGATTAACCAACAAAATGGATCCTGGTTTTAGATAAATATTCATAGACCACTGTTGTTTCAAGAATTGTTTGTTGGATTAAGCCAATGTTCATCTATTCTTAATCTTTGTCAGCAAGCTGTAATAAATCTTCTAGAAGCAATGTAACAGATAATCAGAGTTGGAAGGGACCTTATAGGAAATCTAGTCCAGCGGTCGCCAACCGGTGGGCTGCGGCCCACTGGTGGACCATGAAAAATTTTTGGTGGACTGCAGTGAAATCTCACCACCAGAACACCCGCCCAAAGCAATTAATCCAGGCTGTGCAGAAACACAAGACTGCGCCACCCACATGGCCCACGGAAACCCTCCCTGCCCACTCACTCCTTACCCAAACTTGCCTGCAAAAATTGCTATTTTTCCTTTTTTCTGACCATCATCTGTTCTGCTGTGCCAGGATATTTAGATTAGCTTGGAAGCAGAAAATGGTTGGATTTCTTGCTTTCTAACTAGTCTTTAGATCTTCGGCTCAGCACAGCTGAATCTCCCTTAGGACTGAAGGTTTGCTTGCAAGCAAATTCAGTGCAGACTCACAGCAAGCAAATTTGAGAGACTGAGCTACCTGATGACAGATAGATAGATCACTGAATGATTCTGTGGGCAACTCAATCTGCCTGATTGTTTTGCCTGATTTTGGGTTAAAGTTGGTCTTTTTTTAAATAAAAAATTCAATATTTACATGCATGGTGTGTTGTGAGTTAATTTTATGAGTTTGCTTGCAAGCAAATTTTTTGTGACAAACTGAGCTTGCCAATGGCAGACAGATAGATCTTTGAATGAATCTGTGATTCTGTGAGCAACTCAGTCTGCCTGCCTGCTTAGCCTGATTTTGGGTAAAAATTGCTCTTTTTATAAAAAAATTAACATTTATATAAATATTTATAATATTTACATACAAGCCATGCCCACCCAGTCACATGACCACCAAGCCACACCCACAAATTAGGCCACACCCACAGAACCAGTTAGTGGTCCCTGGGATCTAAAATTATGAGTTTCGTGGTCCCTGAGGTCCAAAAGGTTGGCAACCCCTGGACTAGATGACTGACAAGGTCCCTTCCGCTTCTGATTGTCTGTAAACTATCTGTAAAGCCCATGTCACACAGCACCAATGGATGGAAAGAGGATGTAAAACGGAGAGAAACACTTGCCATCTGTTGGTTAATGCGATGCATCCGTTCTGTACTCACTTCATCCGTTTTTCATCCGCTCTATCCGTCCAGCATCCGTCTACTGAGATTTCATCCGCTCAAAAAGTTTTGAGCTGCACAAAACTTTTTGAGCAGATAAAGTATCCAACGCGTCTGTTCTACATCCGCTACGCATATGGGGAACATTCAATATATGTCCGTTGTCATCCATTACGTGTCCGCTATATCCGCTAGGCATCCACTGTGCATCCGCGCAACTCACATCCGCTCCAGCGGAAAACGGACACAGCGAGGAAGCGAAACGGATGCGGAATGGACATGCAGCGTGAGTAGCACGGACGTAGAAAGGATGAAAGCGGATGCAGCTCACATATAAAGCATTAAAACGGAAAAAAACGTTCGTATAGGGGACGCATCTCGGATATTTAGGACGTCTGCAGGATGCCTAGCGGATGCAGAAGGACACCTAGCGGAAAAATGATATTTCCTATAAAAAGGGGGAGAAATCACCTGGATCTCAGTTTCAGTCCAGTAGCCCTACTGTGCAGACATTTTCAGCCTTCATCTTGCTCTTGCTTTTCCACAGCATCCAGTCATCTCCACCATGGATCGTCGCACACTCCTTTTGGTAGCCACCATCGTTCTACAACAGTGCGAAGCCCTTACAGGCTCCTTCACCTGTTCTACGGAAGGAAAAGGAGGCATCCAAGAAGTGTCTGGGTCCGAAGATGGATCATGAGAAGAGCGGAGTATGGATTGTATAACAAGCTGATGGTGGAGCTTTGGAAAGAAGACCCTCGTGCATTCCAGAACTTCATGAGGATGCCGCCAGCCACATTTGACGAAGTTGTGGAGCGGCTGAGACCCAGGTTGACCAAGGCAAACAACAACTTCCAGCCCAGCCTAGACCCTGGGCTGAAGGTGGCACTGACTCTGCGCCACCTGGCCTCAGGGACCACGTACAGAAGCATGCAGTACGCCTGGAGGGTGCCATACAACACCATCAGCATTGTGGTCAGAGAAGTGGTGCAGGCCATCATCAAAGAATACAGGGAGGAGCTCCTCCAGTGCCCCTCCACTGAAGAAGGCTGGAAGAAAGTTGCAGAGCAATGGTATCAGAAGTGGAACTTTCCCCACACCGTTGGAGTCATCGATGGCAAGCACGTGGCCTGAAAAGCTCCAGCCAACTCAGGGTCCACTTATCACAACTACAAGGGCTTCTTCAGCATCATCCTCTTAACCATGGTCGATGCTGACAATAAGTTCATGTACATCGATGCTTCAGGTAACGGGTCATCTTCAGATGCCCAGGTATACAATGCCAGTCACCTCAAGGAGGGGCTGGAACACAACCGCATCATGGGCTTCCCAGATCCAGACGCCCTGCCCAATGACACACAAGATGTGCTCTACTTAATCATGGAGGATGACGCCTTCTCCCTCAGAACCTACTTCATGAAGCCCTACACTTCCAGATGCCTCACCCGTGAAGAGAGGATCTTCAACTACAGGCTGTCCAGGCAAGATGGGTGGTGGAGAATGCCTTTGGCATCCTGGCCAACAGGTTCCAGGTACTTCTCACCACCATGCAGCATTGCCCAGAGACCGTGAGGAACATCGTGGAAGTTTGCTGCATCCTGCACAATCTCATGCGCACCCGCTACCTAGTGTTGTAGAACAGGCTCGTGGGCCACCAACAAGGCAATGGGGACATGGAGCCTGGTGAATGGAGGCAAGGGCGAAACCTGATAGATACTGTGGATGTACAAGGCCCCAACAGAGCTTCACGTGAAGGGAAGAAGCAGCTCCTGAAACACTGGTGCAACTCCCCAGCTGGAGCAGTGGAGTGGCAAGACAGGATGGTAGATGCTTCATGGATACTTCCTTCAGCCTGTCTCATCACACTGATGAGATTGTGCCATGTATGTTGAGTGGTCCTACAATGAACAGGGCATTTAATAAAGAGTTGTGTTGATGTTGAAATGTGTTGATGAATGATTACATTGTTATTCATAATAAAGGGCCATTGGTGTGGCACCTGGGAGGGTGGACCACACAGTCCCACGATGCTTGCACTGGAGGTTTATCTATCCCACAGCTATTACCCATCCCACAGGTATCCCTGCCCATCCCACTGCTATCCTAACCCATCCCACAGCTATTACCCTTCCCACAGGTATCCCTGCCCATACCACTGCTATCCTAACCCATCCCACAGATATTACCCATCCCACAGGTATCCCTGCCCATCCCATTGCTATCCTTACCCATCCCATAAGCATGCAAAGGCTTAAACCATTTCTAAAAGTTTCCACCAAGACTTTATTTAAGGCCCTGTCACACTGGCCAACGGATGCAAAACGTTAGTAAAAAGGACACAGCGGACGAGAAAAATGTTCCATCCGTTGTTATCCGCTCTCAGAAGGGGCAAAGATTTGCATAACCAGAGTGGATAACATGGAAAGGAACAGACGGGGGGAGGACACAGGGCGGATGGAAAGCGAATGCAGAACGGAAGCCTAGTGGATGGAAGCGGATGGGAGCAGATGGCACATCCGCAAGGCTTCCGGGGGGCCACAGCAAAGCGGACGCGGAATGGATACACCGGATGCAGAATGGACGCCGAGCGGATGAAGTGGATGCACAGTGGAAGCCTAGCGGATGAAGCGGATGCACAGCGGAAGCCTAGCGGATGTCTAGCATTCACTGCGCATGCGGGGAGGATGCATTACGTCAGCCCCGCGGATATAAAGGGAGGCAGCTCCCAAGCAGGTCACCATTCAGAGGAAAGACCTGCTTCCAGACACATCAAGTGCCTTGCCAGCCTGCCCTGCATGCCTGCCTGCCAGCCTTGCTGCCAGCCTTGCTGCCTGCCATCCTGCCAGCCTCCTTTCCAGCCATGCTGTCTGCCTGCCTGCCAGACTTGCTGCCAGCCTCCCTGCCGGCCTCCCTGCCAGCCTTGCTGCCTGCCTGCCAGCCAGCCTGCCTGCTAGTCTGCCTGCCAGCCTTGGTGCCTGCCTTCCTGCCAGCCTGCCTGCCAGCCTGCCTACCAGCCTGCCTGCCAGCCTGCCTGCCAGCCAGCCTGCCAGCCTGCCTGCAAGCCTGCCTGCCTGCCTACCTGCCAGCCTTGCTGCCAGCCAGCAACCCCACAACCATGGGGAAGAAGAGAAAGCCTCAGCCATCTGCTGCCAGCCCTGGCAAGAGGGACAGGGCCACCCTCCCACCCCCTGACCCTCACTCTGCTTCTGCTGGGGCTACTGTAGCACGGGCTTGCTCTTCTGCGGCTGGGGCTTCTGCTGCTTCTGCTTCTGGAGGAGCTGCTGCTGCTGCTTATGGCGATGGTGCTTCTGCTCATGCTTACTCTGCTGATGCTGCTTCTGGCGGTGGTGCTTCTGCTGAAGCTGCTTCTGGAGGAGCTGATGCTGCTGCTTCTGGCGGTGGTGCTTCTGCTGGTGCTTACTCTGCTGTAGCTGCTCCTCAAGCTGCTGGTCCTGCTGGTCCTGCTAGTCCTGCTCGTGCTCCTGGTCTTACTCGTCCTGCTCGTCCTGCTCGTGCTCCTGGTCTTGCTCGTCCTGCTGGTCCTGCTCGTCCTGCTGGTCCTGCACGTGCTCCTGGTCCTGCTGGTGCTCCTGGTGCTGCTGGCGCTGCTGATGCTTACTCTGCTGCTGCTGATCCTGATCCTGCTGGTGGTGCTCCTGCTGCTGGTGATGATGATGATGATGATCCTGCTGGTGCTGCTGGTGCTGCTGCTGCTGATGATGATCCTGCTGGTGCTGGTGCTGCTGGTGGTGTGGAGGAGCAGCCCCTACAACCTGGAAGCCCCTCTGATGAGGGCCCATCTGGTCCTCCCAAAGGGAGGAAGAGGCATATGCGAGAATGGGAGAGGAGGCAATTCTCCATTGAGGAGGAACAGAGGATGAGGTGCTGGAGTGGCTGAGAGAGAATGACTATCTGTGGCGGAAGGGACACAGGCTCTACAGGGACACCAAAAGGAAGCAGGCTGCTTGGAGAGAGAAGGCGGAGAGCCTGGGCTACACATCAGAGGTGCTCCTTGGCTGGTGGAAACATATGCACACCTGGTACGGGAAGCTGCACCTCAAGAAATCTGGCCAGGCCACGGTCAAGCTGACAGACAGAGAGACCTACATGATGGCTGGGTGCAGCTTCCTGGAGGGTGAGATTTGCCACCGAGGAGCAGCCCCTCTCACAACCCTCTCTCTCCGGCAGCCTGCTGAGAGCCAGTCCTCTTCCGGCCAAGAGTCAGCTCCTGTCTCCAGGCAGGTTTCTGTGGAGCGTCCCACGGCGGAGAACCCGCGGACAGTTGTTTTAACCATGGCGGAGCATGTGGAGGACTCCCTGGTGCAGTGGGAGAAAGGAGACGGCACTTCCACCACAGTCCTATCCGCATCCACCCCCAGCTCCACCTCCACAGAAAGGCAGAGAGCCAGACAGGAGGGGCAGAGCCACACTGTCCTGCTGGAGATCAGGGACACCATCCAGAGCAGCATAGATCTCCTCTTTCTGCTGGTCCACACCGACTCCTCATCCTCCAACTGCAAGCTCTTCCTCACCTATGTCAACCAGACCCTCACGGACATGGCGGAACCCCAGTACCAGGTGGTGAAGGACCGAATCACCGAGCTGCTTCAAACCCTCCAGATCCAGAGGAACCTGCTCCCACCCAGTCCAGGTCTGCTCCTCCACCCCAGGTGATGTCCCTCCCATTCCAAGGCTTTCCACAGCCCCTCACCTGCCAGGGCTACGGCTACCAGGAGGTCCAGCAGCACAGGCAGCGCCCCTTCCCAGTCCAGGCACAGGCTCATCGGACACCACCGTTGCCACCAGTTCCACTGATGCCACCGATGCCACCCACGCCACTGATGCCACCAAAGCTACTAATGCCACCCCCGCCACCGATGCCACCCATGGGTTAGGATACCTTTGGGATGGGTAATAGCTGTGGGATGGGCAGGGATACCTTTGGGATCGGTAATTGCTGTGGAATAGATAAACCTCCAGTGCAAGCATCGTGGGACTGTATGGTCCACCCTCCCAGGTGCCACACCTATTCACACACTTGCATCATTTCTTTTGTTTAATAAAGTCTTGGTGGAAACTTTTAGAATTGGTTTAAGCCTTTACATGCTTGTGGGATGGGTTAACATAGCAGTGGGGTGGGGAGGGATACCTTTGGTATGGGTAATAGCTGTGGGGATAGATAAACCTCCAGTGTAAGCATAGTGGGACTGTATGGTCCACCCTCCCAGGTGCCACACCTATGGCCCTTTATTATCAATAACAATGTAATAATCATCCACACATGTCAACACAAACACAACTCTTTATTAAATGCCCTGTTCATTGTAGGCCCACCCAACATACATGGCCCAATCTCATCAGTGTGATGAGACAGGCTGAAGGAAGCACCCATTAATCATCTTTCATCCTGTCTTGCCACTCCACTGTTCCAGCTGGGGAGTTGCACCGGTGTCTCAGGAGGTTGCGCTGCTTCTTCCCTTCACGTGAGGCTCTGTTGGGGCCTTGCACATCCTCAGTGTCTATCAGCTTTCGCCCTTGCCTCCATTCCCCAGGCTCCATGTCCCCATTGCCTTGTTGGAGGTCCACAAGCCTGTTCTGCAACACTGGGTAGCGGTCTCTGGGTGATGCTGCATGGTGGTGAGAAGTACCTGGAACCTGTTGGCCAGGATGCCAAAGGCGTTCTCCACTACCCGCCTTGCCCTGGACAGCCTGTAGTTGAAGATCCTCTCTTCACGGGTGAGGTGTCTTGAAGTGTAGGGCTTCATGAGGTAGGTTCTGAGGGAGAAGGCGTCATCCCCCACAATGAAGTAGGGCACATCTTGTGTGTCGTTGGGCAAGGGGTCTGGATCTGGGAAGCCCATGATGAGGTTGCGTTCCAGCCCCTCCTTGAGATGACTGTCGTTGTATACCTGGGCATCTGAAGATGACCCGTTGCCTGAAGCATCGATGTACATGAACTTGTAGTCAGCATTGACCATGGCGGAGGGGATGATGCTGAAGAAACCCTTGTAGTTGAAATAAGTGGACCCCGACTTGGCTGGAGCTTTGCAGGACACGTGCTTGCCATCTATGGCTCCAACGGTGTGTGGGAAGTTCCACCTCTGATACCACTGCTCTGCAACTTTCTTCCATCCTTCTTCAGTGGAGGGGCACTGGAGGAGCTCCTCCTTGTATCCTTCGATGATGGCCTGCACCACTTCTCTGACCACAATGCTGATGGTGTCGTGTGGCACCCTCCAGCCGTACTGCATGCTCCTGTAGGTGGTCCCTGAGGCCAGGTGGCGCAGAGTTAGTGCCACCTTGAGCCCAGGGTCCAGGCTGGGGCAGAAGTTGGTGCTCTGCTTGGTCAACCTGGGTGTCAGCTGCTGCACAACTTCGTCAAACATGGCTGGAGGCA
The DNA here is from genome assembly GCA_015471245.1 of Laticauda colubrina. Taxonomy (NCBI): domain Eukaryota; kingdom Metazoa; phylum Chordata; class Lepidosauria; order Squamata; family Elapidae; genus Laticauda; species Laticauda colubrina. The sequence goes on along the minus strand of BLBF01000025.1, from coordinate 5,529,626 downwards.
TCCACATGAAGTTCTGGAATGCACGAGTGTCTTCGTTCCTGAGCTCCACCATCAGCTTGTTGTACAGTCCGTACTCTGCTCTTCTCCCGTTCTATCTTCAGACCCAGATGCTTCTTGGCTGCCTCCTTTTCTTCCTGTTGTAGAGTTCACAGAGCCTATAGATGGCTTCGCACTGTTGCAAAATGATGGTGGCTACCAAAAGGAGTTTGTTACTATCCAAGGTGGACATGACTGGATGCTGTGGAAGAGGAAGAGGCAGATGAAGACTGCAAAGGTCTGCACAGCAGGGCTGCTGATCTGAAAGTGAGATCCAGGTGAGTTGCTCCCCCTTTTTATAGGCAATATAGGTTTTCCCCTATGTGTCCTTTTGCATCCTCTAGGCATCCTCTAGACATCCTTAATATCCAAGATAGGTTTTTCCATTTTAAATGCTTTCTTTGTGTGCTGCATCTGCTTTCATCCTTTCTCCATCCATGCTACTAACGCTGCGCATCCGTTCCGCATCCGTTCTGCTTCCTTCCTGTGTCCGTTTACTGCTGGAGCAGATGCGAGTTGTGTGGATGCGCAGCGGATGTCTAGCGGATGTAGCGGACGCGTAACGGATGCCGACGGATGCAGAACGGATGTACCCTGTATGCCTAGCGAATGCAGAACGGATGCGTTGGATACATTTTCCGCTCAAACGTTTTGAGCAGCTCAAAACCTTTTGAACGGATGAAATGTCAATAGACGGATGAAATGTCAATAGACGGATGAAATGTCAATAGACGGATGCTGGACGGATAGAGAGGAAGCAAAATGGAGGCAGTGAGTACTGAATGGAAGCATCGCGTTAACCAACGGGATGGTAAGTGTTTTTCTCCGTTTTACATCCTCTTTCCATCCGTTGGTGCAGTGTGACAGGGGCTTTACTAAAAGAACTGAACCAAGTGTGTGAAGCAAAGATAAACATTATTAATAACAAACTGTAAAAGCAAAATGACCCAAGTAAAATGTCCCAAGCAAAGATAAAGTCAACAGGTAGCAACCCAGTCTCTGGCACTCTTCTCAGTCACTCTGAGGCATGCCCATAGTTTCAGGGGTGAAGGGTCCAGGTGCTGTGGAGGTGGATGCTGCTGGAGTGCTGGTCTGAGGCACCTTTGGGGTGTCTGGCCCCAAGAAGACAACAGGGGATGGTGTGTGGAGGAAGCTCTCAGAAAGCTGGCTCAGTCCTGTGATGTTGAGAGCCCCTTCCTCCATGACATGGAGTGTCAGTCCCAAGACCGATGACAGATGTTCTGAGGCCGGGCTTGGCTGTGGGGTGGAGGAAGGAGGAATGTAGTGGGGCTGTCTGGTCCGCAGGTGAGCAAGGTGAGGCGTCGGTGGCATCTGTGGCGTCGGTGGCATCTGTGGTGTCGGTGGCATTGGTGCCATTGGTGGCATTGGTGGCATTGGTGGCACCGGTGGCATGCAATGAACCTGTGCCTGGACTGGGAAGGGCTGCTTGTGCTGCTGGACCTCCTGGTAGCCGTAGCCTTGGTAGGTGAGGGCCTGTGGAAAGCCTTCGAAGGCCTGTGACATCACCTGGGGTGCAGGAGGAGATCTGGACTGGGTCAGAGCAGGTTCATCTGGGTCTGGAGGGTTGTGCAGAAGACCTGTGATCCTCTCCTTGATCACCTAGTTCTGGGATTCGGACATGTCCATGAGGGTCTGGTTGACGTAGGTGAGGAAGGGCTTTCTGTTAGAGGATGGTATGTCGGTGTGTACCAGCTGAGAGAGGAGATCTACGCTGCTTTTGATGGTGTCCCTGATCTCCAGCAGGACAGTGTGGCTCTGTCCCTTCCGGTCTGCCTCTCTGCCTGCTTTCTGTGGAGGTGGAGCTGGGGGTGGGGGTGGGATGGTCTCTGGTGGTAGCGGCCTCTCATTGCTCCAACTGCGTCAGGGGGTCCTCCACGCACTCTGCCACTGGGAGTGCAGCTGTCGGGGAGGTCTCCGTCATGGGGCACTCCAAAGATACCTGCCTGGACACAGGAGCTGACTCTTGCCCAGAAGAAGACTGGCTGTCTGTGGGCTGCCTGAGAGAGAGGGTTGACAGAGGGGCTGCTCCTCGGTGGTGGACCTCACCCTCCAAGAAGCTGCACTTGGCCATCAAGTAGGTCTCCCGGTTGGTTAGCTTGACCGCAGCCTGGCCAGACTTCTTGAGGTGCAGCTTCCCGTACCAGGTGTGCATGTGCTTCCACCAGCCGAGGAGGACCTCCGAAGTGTAGCCCAGGCTCTCCGCCTTCTCTCTCCAAGCCGCCTGCTTCCACTTGGTGTCTCGATAGAGCCTGTGTAGAGCCTTCCGCCAGAGGTACTTGTTCTCCCTCAGCCATTTGAGCACCTCATCCTCATGTTCCTCTTCGATGGAGTACTGTCTCCTCTCTCTATTGCGTGATTGCCTCTTCCTCCCTCTGGCAGGGCCTTCTGGGCCCTCATCAGTAGGGCTTCGAGGTTCTAGGGGCTGGTCCACCACAGCACCAGCAGCACCAGCAGCACCAGCAGCACCAGCAGCACCAGCAGCACCAGCAGCACCAGCA
>BLBF01000025.1:5504317-5523150 GCA_015471245.1 Laticauda colubrina | reverse complement strand
GGGAGGGAGGGAGGGAGGGAGGGGAGAATGCAAAATTGACAGATTTTGACAACCTTAAGAATAAGTAAGACGGAAATAATACAGCAGTGAATAAAAGAGTGATGGTAAAAGATTCCTCTGGATCCAGTCTCTTGGATGTCTTAATAATATGCACATAATTGTATTAGCATTACAAATATAATGCAGGTCTACCTGAAAGTTGTTGGAACTACTGTCTAACTACTAAATGCAATGGACACTAGAAGGTCTAAGGCAAGTGTTAAGTTGCAGGAATGAGACTCAGGACAGCTGCATGATTTTCTATTGTTTTATTTCCATCTAGGACTGAGTGCCGAAGAAACCACGGCAGCCCTTTTTATAGTCGGGCTGCTCGTGGCTGTGGCCAGTGAAGGCTCTTCAAATTTCCCACCGCTATGGACCAACCAATTTCAGGTTAGTATGCTAACACAAAACACTCCTCCCCACCAATCTAAGCCTCACCTACCGTACATAATCACATAGGTAGGTGGGACTTTTATGGGTTCTACTGGACCTGCTCAACTCAGTCACAGGTTGGCCTCTGGACTTTTCAGATCTGTTGTTCCTCCCATCCGTCTTCTTGGAACCTCCTGGAAGGTTGAGTCGGCCATGCTGCTCCCACAAGGAATTTCCTGGCCGGTTGAGTTGGCTTGGCCGGTCCCGCCAGGGGCTGCTTTCCAACTATCTTTCTGGACCTGTTCCTGTCTCCCCAACCTGCCTTCTTCCCTGGTCTCAGGTATGTGTTTCTGTTTTCCAACCAGGGCTAGTGTTAGTAGTGGTTGTTGTGTAGTTGTCAGAGTTCGTTCTGTTATTTCTCTTGTTCATAGAAGGTCTTCCCCTCTCTTTCTACCTGTCTGTTTGAGGAGTCTCCCCCCTCTTCTCTGGTCATTTTTGAGGGGTCTCCCCCTTCTTCCCTGGTTTTGTTTTGTTTGTTTGAGGTGTCTTCCCCCCTTCCGTGGGTCTGTTTGAGTCTCCCTTTGTGGCTCTACATCTGAGCTGGTCTATGTGCCTCCTCCAGCTCCTCCCGTCCTCAGTGTCTACCCTGTATGAATGGGGCCTGGTTATCTAGATAACTTTTCCCAGTATCCACAATGATTCCCCCATGAGATTTTTTGCGTATGCTGGGTCCCCTGTTTGAAATGTGTGGCAACTACTGGAGGAGTCTGCTGGTTTTTCCGGGCTATATGTGGGGTTAGTCTCTCTAGGTGTGATCTTAGTTTCCTCCCCATTAGTTACTCTGTTGGACTTTTATTTGTTGTGGCACTGGGTGTCATGTGCTGAATGCTGAGTAGTTTATCTATCTTTTCTTGTGTGTCCCCAGGCCCGTTTTTGTAATGTTTCCTTTGTGTAACGTACCATGCACTCCGCCCGTCCATTCGTGGCTGAATGTCCCAGCGTTGTCAGTGCATGCCTTATCCCATGTTGTGCTAGAAACCCCTAAAATGTTGTTGCCGTGAATTGTAGCCTGTTGTCGGATACAATTAGATTCAGCAGTCCATGTGTTGCAAAAAGTTTCCTGAGCTGTCTAATGACAGCTTCTGTTGTGGTGGAGTGCATGATGCTTACCTCTAGCCATTTGGAGTAAGCGTCTATGACTATTAAAAATGTATGTCCTTTGGTTGGGCCTGCAAAATCAATGTGTAGTCTTGACCATGGTCCCCTTGGTGTTTCCCATTCATGTTTTGGTGCTGTGGGGGGTGTTGTCCTAGATTCCTGGCAGTATTTACATATTGCCACCCAGTCCCCTATTTCTTTATCCATCCCCAGCCATCATACATACCTCCTTTCCAGGGATTTCATTTTTACAATACCCGGGTGTCCTTCGTGTAACAATTCTAGTATGCGTTTCCTTAAAATGTCCGGTATGACCACCTGATCCCCCCATAGTACACACCCCTTCGGCATTGAAAGTTCTGTTTGTCTATTCCTGAATGGTTTGGAAGTCTCATCATTTTCCATTTCTGGCCATCCTTTTCCTACCCAATTTAAAATCCACACCAGGTTTTTGTCTCTAGCTGTTTGCCTAGTGATGTCTGCTGCCATTATGGGTAGGTTTTCTAATGTCTCTATTTGAAGGGTTGATGTCGTTGGTGCTGGATCATCTTCTATGTCTGGTAGAGGGCAACCGCTCAGCACGTCAGCATGATTTATGTCCTTTCCAGGTAGGTAGATTAAATTGTAGTTGTAGGCAGCCAAGAATTCCAACCACCGCATCATTTGAGGTGACAGTATGTTAGGTGTAGCTTTGTTTCCTGCAATGATATCCAGGAGTGGCTTGTGGTCTGTGACAAGTGTGAAAGTTCTTCCATAGATATATTTGTGCAAACGTTTTATTTCAGTGACAGTGGCCAATGCCTCTTTGTCTAGTTGGCTGTAGTTCCACTATGGCTTTGACAGAGTCTTTGAATAGAATGCTATGGGTGCTTCTTTCCCAACTGGTAATACATGGCTAAGTATAGCGCTGATGCCAAAAGATGATGCATCACAGGTTAGTGTTATTGTAAGTGTTTCACTGTATTGTATTAGTATGTGGTCTGATGTGAGCAAGTTTTTTATTTCCTGGAATGCTGTTTCTTCTTGTCGCCCCCAGGCCCAGGTTGATTTCTTGTCAAGCAACTCATGTAGTGGTTCTGCAATGGTTGCTTTCTGTGGTAGGAATATATTATAAAAGTTAATGAGTCCTAAGAAAGTTTGCAGATCAGTTTTATTTGTGGGTCTGGGAGCTTCTTTGATTACTCTGAGTTTATTTTCTGTGGGGTGGATCCCTTCACTGTCTATCAGATATCCTAGGAATTCAACTTTGCTGGCGGCTAATTGGCACTTCTCATTTTTTACTTTTAGTCCCGCCTCCTTGAATTTGCTGAAGATTTCCCTTAGGCGATCTCACAGTTGTTCTTTGTCCTTGGCTGATACCAGGACATCTTCAAAGTATGATACCACCCCTTTTATCCCTTGCAATAGACATTCCATTAAGCTCTGAAACATCCCTGGGGTGACACTGATACTGAATTGTAGTCTGTTGCATTTGAATGCCCCCCTGTGTGTCATGATTGTCTGGGCTTCCGCTGTTTCAGGGTCAATGGGCAACTGTTGATACACCTGTGTGAGGTCTAGTTTCGCGAAGATCCCCCCCCCCCAAGTGAATGTAATAGGTACTGTGCCATTGGAACCAGGTATGCACTTTGTTGGAGCGCGTGGTTCAGGGTTGCTTTGTAGTCCCTGCAGATGCATACCAACCCATCTGGTTTAATTGGTATAACATTTGGGGTTTCCCACTTTGCATGATCCATTGGTTCTAAAACCCCTTGTGTGATAAGCTTATCCAATTGTTCGTCAATTTTTGGCTTTAGTGCAAAAGGAACCCTCCTCACCTTTAATCTTATAGGGGCTATGTTTGGGTTTAGACTAAAAGAAATTGGGGACCCCCGATACTTGCCCAGTTCTTCATCAAACACATCCCGGAATTCTTCTATCAGGTCCTCTTGCCATTCTGCCTCGGTGATGCTGTTTATTCCTGTGACTTCGATTCCTAATGGTGTAAACCATTTGAGTCCCAATAGGCTAGGTCAATTTCATCAACTATGGTTAGTGGAAGGATTCTGGTGTATTTTTTGAATTTTACTTTGAATTGTCCAGTACCTACTATGGGAATTTTGTTTCCCTGGCAGTCTTTCAGCGTTAATGTTTGTCTTTCGAGTCCTTCCCGGCTTATGTCTGGTATCAGTCTTTTTATGGTGTTCCACAATACTATTGACAAGTATGAGACTGAGTCCACTTCCATCCAGCACGACTGGCCTTCTATAGTGACCTGAACATATACTTTCTTGGCATTTGTCATGTTGGAGTGTCCGATGATCACCGTTTGGTGTGTTTCTTCCCTTCCGTTGCTTGTTTCTTTCCCTCGCCTGTTTCTGTTGTCTTGATTCCAGCGGCTCCCTGTTTGTCTCTCTCTCTCTCTGAGGGGGGGGGGTTGTTCCATCTTTGTCTAGGGCCGTAGTTTTTCTTTGTTCAGCATACCCTAGCAAAATGTCCCCGCCGTTCACAATGTCTGCAGATCACATCTAGGAAACGGCATTTGGAACATGGATGGTTCCCCTCACAACCTCAACAAAATTCCTTCCTTTTTCCATTCCAGTCTCGTCTGCCCTGTTCTGAACAGAGTTGATTTACCCATTCTTCTACCTCATCATCATCCAATGGGGACTCAATGTCCTCGTGATGGGTTTTGTGGTGGTGTTTTGAGGGGTTTCTGTTGGGGCTTTGTTCATTTTCCACATGGCAGCCACTGATTTCTGTGTGGCTTCTGCTGCGGTAGTTTCTTCTATTGCTTCTTGGAGCATTATTTTGGGTTTTGTTAATAATCGGCCCTGTAGTGTAAGATCCCTCAGCCCCAGGACCACTGGGTCTATCATGGCTTCATCCATATTTAGGAATTTGCACGCCCCGGCAATGTCCCTCAGCGTTGCAATGAAATCTCCAATGCTCTTGCCTTCTTTTTGGTCGTTCCGATAAAATTCATGTCTTTTGATGAGGCAGGAGATGGTTGGTGTGTAGTGAGCTCTCAGTATTCTTTCCAGGTCCGGCCAGGCCATCGTTTTCACTAACTCTTTGGCCATCTTGAATACCACGGGCCTGCAATGGGTGAGGAAAATGGCTCTCTTTCTGTGTGTGGATATATTATGGAGGTTGCTCCCTTCGAGGAACATGAGGAATCAGTCAATGTATCATTCCCAGTCTTCGGTTGCTGGATCAAATGGTGCGGGTGGTGTGTTGTTTCTGGCCATTTCATCTCGATGCATTGTTGGTGTTTGTCAGTTGCCACATGCTCGCTGGTTCCCTTTGTCTCAGTATCCCACCTTCATCACCAGTATTAAGTTGCGGGAATGAGACTTAGGACACCTGCATGATTTTCTATTGTTTTATTTCCATCTAGGACTGAGCACTGAAGAAACTGTGGCAGCCCTTTTTATAGTCAGGCTGCTTGCGGTTGTGGCCAGTGATGGCTCTTCAAATTTCCCAGGGACGGACCAATTGCAGGTTAGTGTGCTAATACATAACAGCAGGGGTGTCAAACTCAATTTCACTGAGGTTCACATCAGGGCTGTGGTTTACCTTGGGAGGGCGGGATGCCTGGGTGAGTGTGGCCAATTGGGTGGGCATGGCCAATTGGGTAGGCTTGGCTAGTTTGACACCACTCCCCAAATTGCTGGCTTGTTCCCTCTTCATATTGAGTAGACTGGCCGAAGCCAGGCTGGCCTGATCTTTCCATTCATATTAGGTAGACCAGGACAGCCCCGCGGGCCAGATCTGACCAGATCGCAGGCTGGATGCGGGCTGCGGACTTTGACTTTCACACCTCTGGTCTAAAGGATAACCATTATAAGAACCAATGTAATACAGCCATTACAAAATGTATCTTACCTTTGAAGTTACTGAGGAGAGTTCAACCATAAATGGTGGGCTTAGAATTTTTAGGAAAAGAAATTTAAACAATATTTCTATTCTTTGAAATTCTATAAATGTATTACAGAACATATGCAACTGTTTCGTGTTTGTGGGTCGTTTATCCTTTCCTTTCCCTTCCTTCCTTCCTTCCTTCCTTCCTCCCCTCCCTCCCTCCCTCCCTCCCTCCCTCTCTCTCTGAAGTAGAATAACAAGGAAGATCATGCTGAGAATAGCAAAATATCAGCAGGGAGCTTTAGCACATGGAAGGATGAGGGGGGTTGTATATCAACTCTTCCATAACAGAAATGTAGAACCCTGATTTTGGCTAATAAAACCCTTGATGTGATGGTATGGGGATTTTGTTAGAAAATATTGGTACAGCTGCTTTGCCTGCATCCTGCAAGGCAAGGACAAAATATTGAGAGACCAAAGGGGAATCAGATCCAATGATGAGGAAATCTGCTAAAAGGAATTCTGATCCAGTAATGGTGTTGAATTTGAAGAGCAGAAGAAAGAAAGCAGATTCAGAGCTCTAGAGTGTAATCCAATTCTGCTTATTGGTTTGTTTGTTTCCTTTATGTCTCAAGCTGCCCAAAGATACCTTTGTGAGATCAGCCGCTACATAAATGAATTTTATTTTTAATTAACATTTCACAACTGTGTGATAAATTTTCTAAATCTTTTATAAAAGAGATCATGTAAATAAAAACTGAGGTGGTCATGCTAACTTTGTAATCTAGATTTAAGTTTAGTCTTATGTTAAAATGGTGAAGGCATGCATTACCTGGGAATTAAACCACACACTGATTTAAAAGTAGCCTTCATTTTAATTAAAGAAGAGAAGAAGTTCTTGAAGTGGGCTCTTTTATCCTCTTCCACCAGGGAAGGAGAATGCTTCTTCCAAGAAGTTGCAGTTGCTGCACTAAGAATATGATATAAACAAAGAAGGTGGTTCAGAATTCTAATTTTTACCCATATACAAATCAGCTATTTGGCTAAAGCTCGCATAATGAAATGACTGCTATTTTCTTAATATAACATTGTTTCCTCAGTTCTTTTGCTTAAAACTGAATAACCAGAGAGAAAGTACCCATATTTTGTACTATATATTGATAATGTGTGAGCTCAACATACTGAACCATGAAATCCTTTGAAGATACTCTCAGCTTAACTTTATCTACACTGCAGACTTAAACTGGAGGCTGACTTTCCTTCAAGAGACACAGTGATTATAATCCTGTGAGGATGTTATGGGTATAATGTATTCTTGCCTACAATACAGGAAGAAAGTACAGAACAGAAATCCAATAATTAAATTTTAATACAGATAGCCCTCATTTAGCACCTGCCCCATTTAGTGATTGTTCACAGTGACAACTAGGAAAGCCATAGGACTTAACTCATATACCACTTCACATTGCTTTATAGCCCTCTCTGAATGGTTTACAGAGTCAGCCTATTGTACCCAACAATGTGGGTCCTCATTTTAGAGACTTCAGAAGAATGGAAGGCTGAGTCAACCTTGAGCTAGTCAGGATTGAACTGTTGGCACTGAATTAGCTTGCAATCCTGCATTTTAACCACTGCACCACCATGGCTCATTGAAAATGTAACTTTACTACCATACTAATATTCACATTTATAACCTTAATAGGTTATAAATAGATTGTAAGCACAAACACAGTTTCAGTTAGCAACTGCTTTGCTAATAACAACTTGCCATTCCTAATTATGGTCACTATATGAGGATTATTTGTACAGGAGGACTGTTATAGTCAGCTCAAGAAGTACCTAGATGGTCAGCAGATGAAATTCAGTGTGCAAGACCAACATCCCCAGGAACGTCTCTTAATTTTTCTCAGCCTATGAGCACCTGAGCATGAAAAAGATGGGGAATGAAGATTCAGTTTGAAACAAGTTATGTATATCTTGTGACTAGGACATTCTTTTCATCTTGTCTCTCTCCTCTTCTTCCTTTTTTGAATTGGAAAGATGTTGTTTCCATGATATTTTCTTTGTAGATTTTCAGTGTTTTTCAATATTTATGTTTCATCTTTTTTTTTTTTCTGTCCCAGCTTGGGAAACATACTACCATCTGCTTCCTTCAGATTCCTATTTATCTCCCACAGTGCAATAGAGATAACCTGAAGCTTACCAAACCCACAGTCAGACTGAGCAGCAAGTTCTTAACAGTTTCCACTGCCAGCTATTATATCAGAAGTTTCAGAGAAAAGCAGTAGGGTTACCACACTAGACAAAAGATAATATTGCAGGTTCATACATCAAGTAATTTAAGACACAGAGCTCTCTATAACTCTTTTCCCATAGCACAACTTAGGAGGGGGGGGGAAAGGAGGAGAGGGAGAGAGAGAGAGAGAGAGAGAGAGAATATGAATGAATGTTGGGAAATATCCCAGCCAGGAAGGGGAGGCCTCTAGTGGGGAATTAGCATGGAGTCTTTGTGTAGTCACAAGAGGCCCAGAACAGATTCCCCCTCCTTAAACCCCATAGAACCTTATTTATCTGTTCCCAAGATAAGCATGGCAGTCTGTGGAGATTCTTATGAAATTGGCATAATATAATAAAGTAGCATGCATGACCTTTACATGTGTAGACCAGTTACTTGTGCTGACATAGAGAGTTGACTGTAGATGAGAGAAAGAGAGAGAGAGATTCTGTTGTGGTGACTGGGAACAGAGGCAATAGAAGCAAAATGTGCATATTAGATGGTGTTTGGGTTTTTGTCAGCTCAGAGATTGGCAGGCAGCACTTTATTCAGAAGTTGAAAATGGCTATACTACAAGAAACACTGAATTTATGTTCTGAGAATTGTTTAATAATAAAAAGAGGCACATATCTCTTGAGCACACCTGGGCATTTTATGGCCCCTGGGTTACAACTGGCCCTTTGGCTGTTCCTGTGAGGGTAATCAGAAATTATAAATCAAATGTAAATAAATGCACCACAGGGGCAGGAGAAGAAGCTGTGTCAGGCCACGCTCTATCCTGATGACTGCCAGAGGGCAAAGAGAGAAAATGGTTTTTGGCACCTGCACAGCACTCACTTCTCTCATGCTTCACTCAGCCTGAGGAAGCCATGACGGTAGAAGAACAGCAGCCAAGTCAGGCTGCTCTGAGGCAAGGTGCGGCGAGGCTCTGTGCTCCCTCTTTCCAAAGTCACCACTAAGAAGTTCAGCTCCAAACATGATGGAGCTGAGGAGATCTCTGACAAAGAGAAAGAGAAAGCAACTGAACATAACAATAGCATATACCGCTTCATAGTGCTTTATAGCCCTCTCTAAGTGGTTTAAAGTGTCAGTGTATTGCCCCCAACAGCCTGGGTCCTCATTTTATTGATCTTGGAAGGATGGAACCTTGAACGGTCAGAATCAAACTCTTGGCTGTGGGCAGAGTTAGCCCACAATACTGCATTCTAACCACTGCCTAACAGAGGCTTAATATATTGATGAAGTACAGAATGAAATAGAATGCTGTTGCTTTTTGTGCAAAGAATTAACTGCTTGCCTATAACATAATGCAAAGTATATACATTTTCAGTATTTTTGTAAAGGTTAAAAGGGTGTTAGGGTTGTGTTTTATGTGTTAAGAACAAGAAAAGCAATTTCAGAGAAGACAGAAAATTAGTCATGGTAACAAGAGATATCATTATCTTTATTCTAAATGTATATGTGTCCCAGATTTTAACAACTCTGGACAGTTATCTATCCTTGGTATATAATTCTTAATACCAGGAGCTTGGGTTAGCTTTTGATGAAATTCACTGCATATCAGCTTTCAAAATATATCGTTTGAGATAGGATGCTAGACTAGAACTACCAGATCGGAGCTGTGAAAATCCAGATAATCCACAGCTCTCTATGCCAGGAGTCCCCAACCCCTAGTCCATAGACTGACATTGGGCCGTGGCATGCCAGCAACTGGGCCAGACAAACATGCAAAGCCCCATCATGTGATGCAGGCAGCACACGAAACCACATCCCTCTGGTCTCCAGAAAAACCTCTCTCCGTGGAACCGGTCCTTGATACCCAAAAGATTGTGAGTAACTGCTCTAAGCTGCCATTTATTGGACATCCCGGATTTTGGCAACTCTATGCTAGACAAGTGTTGATCTGCCTCAGAACATGCATTTATGAAAAGAAAGCTTGAGCGATCACCGTTTACATACTTCTGCCTCTACCTCAGGAGTGGGATTCAATTTTTTTAACAACCAGTTTTGTGGGCATGGCTTAGTTGGTGGGCATGGCTTGGTGGTAATGTCACTAGCTGGACATGGCCAACTCAACATCACTCACATCAAGGCACTCACATCAATGCACGCATCTCCTCATCTGGTCTCTAATGACTGTGGGGATGCTACAACAGTTATAAGTGTGAAAAATGGTCATAAGTCACTTTTTTCAGTGTCATTATAACTTTGAATGGTCACTCCACACAAGCAAAGTACCAGCAAAGGAGGGGAAAAAAACTCCAGAGAGGTTCCTGAGACAGGAAGTCTAGTCCTGCCAAGAATGTAAGAAGGGTTAATGGAGAGGCAGTTTCTGTAAGCAACACCAGAATGTTTCCTTCCTGCCTTCCTTACAGGATTAGGCCAGTAATTTCTTCTAATAACTGTTGGTTCTCTGAAACTGCTTAGAATGTTAACAACTGGTTCTAGCAAATAGGTGTGAACTGGTAGAATCTCACCCCTGCTCTACCTGTTTCTCTATGTTTGTTTACTTAATTTTCTAGGTCCTGAATGATATGGAGACCCTCATGGAGAGGACAGACCCTTTACTACAGGTGGATGCCCTCTAACATGAAATGGCATCAGGGGGCAGAACTGCTGGTCCTATTTTCTCTTGTTTCAGGCAGTCATTTGCTGTTTTGTACCAGCTGTAGGGAAAAAAAACTTGTCTCCATGTGTATCGCAGGAGCACTGATTTGTATTCTATGCAAGTTTGATCCAGGCTTCCAGTGTGGTACTGCTTGTTTAATGTGCTTCTGTAACAACTGAGCAAACTGTGAAGTTAAAAGATTCAAAAAAAATTAGAGTGAATATAATAACAGAACCAACTCTGCATGATTAATGTAAAGATTATTGCAGCAATATATGTAAAACAATTTAACAACACAAGGTTATTTCAAATGATATTACAAATCCTCAGTGACATGCACAGCACATTCCTGGATTGGGATCTCCCCACTGCCCTGTTGGTGTCCCCTAAATCAGCAAACTGATCAGCAAGCAAGCAAGGTCTAGTGAAGAGAAGGACCAGGGGAGACATAATAGCAGTTTTCCAATATTTGAGGGGCTGCCACAGGGAGGAAGGGGTCAAGCTATTTTCTAAAGCACCTGTAGGCCAGACTAGGAATAATGGATGGAAACTGAACAAGGAGAGATTTAACCTGGAAATAAGGAGAAACTTTCTGACAGTGAGAACAATCCACCAATGGAACAGAAGTTGCCCTCGGAAGTTGTGGGAGCGCCATCATTTGAGACTTTCAAGGAGAGATTGGACTCCCATCTGTCAGAAATATTGTAGGGTCACCTGTTTGGGCAGGGGGTTGGACTAGATCAGGGGTCGCCAACCTTTTGGACCTCAGGGACCACCAAACTCATAATTTTAGATCCCAGGGACCACTAACTGGTTCTGTGGGCATGGCCTAATTTGTGGGTGTGGCTTGGTGATCATGTGACTGGATGGGCATGGCTTGTATGTAAATATTACAAATATTTATATAAATATTGAATTTTTTATTTAAAAAGGGCAACTTTTATCCAATATCTGGCAAAGCAGGCAGATTGAATTGCTCACAGAATCACAGATTCATTCAGAGATCTATCTATCTGCCATTGGCTAGCTCAGTCCATCACATAAAATTTGCTTGCAAGCAAGCTTATAAAATTAACTCACAACACAATATGCCTGTAAATATTGAATTTTTTATTTAAAAAAAGAGCAACTTTTACCCAAAATCAGGCAAAGCAGGCAGGCAGATTGAGTTGCTCACAGAATGACAGATTCTATTTTTGTGCCATTGGTTAGCTGCAGGGGTGGGATTCAATTTTTTTAACAACCAGTTCTGTGGGCGTGGCTTAGTTGGTGGGCATGGCTTGGTGGTAATGTGACTGGCTGGACATGGCCAACTCAACATCACTCACATCAAGGCACACATCTCCTCAACTGGCCTCTTATGATTGTGAGGATGCTGCAACAGCCGTAAGTGTGAAAAAAGTGTCATAAGTCACTTTTTTTCAGTGCCATTGTAACTTTGAATGGTCACTCCACACAAGCAAAGTACCAGCAAAGGAGGGAAAAAAACTCCAGAGACATTCCTGAGACAGGAAGTCTAATCCTGCCAAGAATGTAATAAGGGTTAATGGAGAGGCAGTTTCTGTAAGCAACACCAGAATGTTTCCTTCCTGCCTTCCTTACAGGATTAGGCCAGTAATTTTTTTTAACAACCAGTTCTCCAAACTGCTTAGAATGTAAACAACCAGTTCTAGCGAATAGGGACAAACTGGTAAATCCCACCCCGGCTAGCTCAGTCTGTCACATAAAATTTGCTTGCAAGCAAACTCATAAAATTAACTCACAACACACCATGCATGTAAATATTGATTTTTTATATATATAAAAAGAGCAACTTTTACTCAAAATCAAGCAAAACAGGCAGATTGAGTTGGTCACAGAATCCATTCAGTGATCTATCTACCTGCCATCGGCTAGCTCAGTCTCTCAAATTTGCTTGCCGTGAGTCTGCATTGAATTTGATTGCAAGCAAACCGACAGTCCTAAGGGAGGTTCGGCTGTGCTGAGCCGAAGATCTAAAGACTAGCTAGAAAGCAAGAAATCCAACCATTTCCTGCTTCCTAGCTAATCTAAATCTCCTGACACAGCAGAACAGCAGATAGTTGGAAAAAGGAAAAATAGCAATTTTAGCAGGCAAGTTTGTTGTGTAAGGTGTGAGTGGGCAGGGACTGTTTCCGTGGGCCATGTGAGCAGCGCAGCCTTGTGTTTCTGCACAGCCTGGATTAATTGCTTTGGGTGGGTGCTCTGGGGGTGAGATTTCACTGCAGTCCACCAAAATTTTCTCATGGCCCACCAGTGGGCCGCAGCCCGCCGGTTGGCGACCGCTGTACTAGATTTCTTATAAGGTCCCTTCCAACTCTGATTATCTGTTATAGGGAGCAGAAAGAGGTTTTGGGCCTTCAAATCATGAATCTTGGTGCCAAAGTACCCTTTGAAAATGCACCACATTGTATTTTCCTTTTAAGAGTCTGATACTCAGCAAAGGCTGTGAGAACTGTGGGAACTACTTACCTTGAACCCACATGTAGCATTATTATGCTTCAGTGGAACTCTCAGATATTGGCTGAGCCTGCATCTCTTCCATTTGGATTTGAGGCTTTTTACTATATGGTCATATAAGTATTCATTCATTCATTCATTCTTCTATCCACATGTATATGTTACTTGCCACCCATGGGCCCTAGTACTGACTAAACCATGTTGGATGATGACAGTCCAGATTCATTGTCTTGGCCAAAGAAGTCAAAACGTGATCAAAGAAGTTTGTTCAAATAATTTAAAGAATTTTGAAGAAGAAAAGTTTGACTGAGGTGGGACGAGAGCTGTTTTTTAGACAGTTGACTTGAGATCTTTTTGGAGGACTAGAGACTGATTCTTTCATAATACTCAATGGCTTTATGTGGGAGTTTCCTCAACCTCCAGCTCCTGCACAGAAACTTAATAAAAACTCTGTCTTGGGTGCACATTTTTTAGAACTGTCTGTTTTTTAGAAATTGCAGAAATTCAAGACTATGTTGCAAAGGAAACAAATTAATTTATACTAGGTACAGGTTTCAAGTTCTATTCCATGGCAAAAAGATAAGGCCATTACATAGTATAAAGTTTCTGCCTTAATTTACATTTCATCTCAAATCTAGCAGGCTCATTCTATTCTATAGGCAAACCAACAATGCCTTGGCTGTCTCACCACAGATGCTCAAGTGAGTGAAACACACACGTGCAAATTTTTGTGCTGTCTATGACAAATGAAATCTGTAATACTAAGGCTATGATACTATCTTTAAGTTGCCAAAGTTGAGAAATACTCAGGGGTGGGCTTCAAAAATTTTAGCAAGGGGTTCTCTGCCCAGTTGCTGGGTGGGCATGGCCAGGGTAGGTGTGGCCTAGTTGGCCTCCTCCACCACAGGGGAGTTGTTTTTGTCCTCCCCAGGCTCCGGAGGCTTTCCTCAGGCCTCTAGGAGGGCGAAAATGGCCACCCTGGGCTCTGGAGGCTCTCTGGAAGCTGGAAAGGAGCCCATTTCCACCCTTCCCAAACTTCTGGGAGGCCCATTTTTCACCCTCTCCGATCCTCCACACATGCTCTACACGTACCTGCATCCAAAATGGGCCACATAGGCACTCCTGGGAGGGGTGGGATGGGCAGGGCCAGCCAGGAGTGGGATTTGGGGGTTCTTTGAACTGCACAGAATCTTAGCTAGGGGCTTTCCTGAACCCCTGGAACCCCCAGAGCCCAACCCGAGAAACACTGCTATCAGAGTAAGACTAATCCTGGCAACCAGGAGGAACCTAGAGTTTGAGTGGCTAAGAGGTATGTTACTGACTAAAATAGCCAGCCTTAGACAGGTTCTAGCTGACTTTGTTTTCTAAGGCTATAATACTGAAGTTACGCTATGACTTGAGATCTTTGATTGAGCTGAATGGGAATTCTTTTTGAGTCAGTTGACTTGAGATCTTTTTGAAGGACAGTGTTGGATTTTTTTCACAATGGTGAATGCCTTTATGTATGAGTTTTCTCATCCTCCAGCCCCTGCACATACATTCAATCTTGGATGCATATTCTTCTGTACTCTCTTTTACCTCCTTTCCTTGGCTCCTTTTTATTTACTATGTTTAATGAACTGCATTACCCTTGAGAGCTCGACAAAGTGTCTGATTCAAAGTTTTCCTAAAGGCTAGGTCCCACTGGCCGACGGATGCAAAACATATGCATAAAGGACACAGCGGATGAGCAAAATTTCGGGGGTGGCTCCATCCGTTGTCATCCGCTCCAAAAAGTGGCAAAAATTTGCATAAACAGAACGGAAAAGAACGGAAAAGAACAGACGGGGTAGTATGTAGTGGGGATGTTAAATGGATGTTCATAAGAAGCCTAGCGGATGACAGCAGATGGAAGTGGATGCCACCTTTGAAGGGCTTCTGGGGGAGAATTGCGAAGCGGACGCATAGTGGAAAGGGTGGATGCATAGCGGATGAAGCGGATGCATCACGGACACCTATCGGAAGCAAAGGGGATGCCGCGTGGATGTATATCGGATGCAAACTGTTCACTGCGCATGCGGGGAGTATGAGTTGTGTCAGCTCCACAGATATAAAAGGATGCAGCACGCATGCAGTCAGCATTCAGAGGAAAGATGTGCTGCCTCATACATCTTCAAGGAACACCATGGTTCGTCAGTCAGGGAAGAAGAGGAAGCCGGTGCCTACTCGTTCCAGCCCTGGCAAGAAGGACAGAACCAGCATCCCACCCCCTGGCACTGACTCTGAACCTGCTGCTGCTGGTGCTGCTGGTGCTGCTGGTGCTGCTGATATTGGTGCTGCTGCTGCTGCTGTGGTGGACCAGCCCCAAGGCCCTCAAAGCCCTGCTGCTGAAGGCCCTGCTGCTCAAGCCCCTGAAGGCCTTGCTGCTCAAGCCCCTGAAGGCCCTGCTGCTCAAGCCCCTGGAGGCCCTGCTGCTGAAGGCACTGCCAGAGGGAGGAAGAGGCAAGGGAGGAGAAGGGAGAGAGGAAACAGTACACCATTTCCGAGGACCATGAGGATGAGGTGCTGGAATGGCTGAGGGAGAACGAGTACCTCTAGAGAAAGGGCCACAGACTGTTTTGGGACACCAAGAAGAAGCAGGCAACTTGGAGAGACAAGGCAGAGAGCCTGGGCTACACTGCAGAAGTACTCCTAGGATGGTGGAAGCACACGCACACGTGGTATGGCAAGCTACACCTCAAAAAATCTGGGCAGGCTGCTGTCAAGCTCACTGCCCAGGAGATGTACCATCATGGCCAAGTGCAGTTTCTTGGAGGGTGAGATCCGCCACCGAGGAGCAGCTCCTCTGACACCCCTCTCCCTCAGACAGCCCACAGACAGCCAGTCCTCTTCCAGCCAGGAGCCAGCTACCCTGTCCAGGCAGGTGTCTTCAGAGGCCCCCACGGTAGAGACCCCCCGCCGACAGCTGCACTCCCCATGCCGGCGGACGAGGAGGATCCCCTGTCACAAATGGAGGAAGAAGCAGCAGCCACCAGAGACCAACCCACCACCACCCCCAGCTCCAGAGGATGCAGGCAGAGAGGCAGACTGGAGGGCCAGAACCACAGTGCCCTGTTGGAGATCAGGGACACAATGAAGACCAGCACAGAACTTCTCTCTCAGCTGGTCCACTTGGACAGAGGATCCTTGGGCCACCACACCTTTATCACCTACGTGAGCCACACCCTCAGGGACCTGCCCAAGGTCCAGTACCAAGTGATGAAGGAGAAGATAACAGGACTTCTGCACAACCTTCAAGGCCCAGCTGAAGCTGCTCCTACCCAGTCCAGGTCTGTTCCTCCACCCCAGGAGATGTCACAGCCCTTCCACGGCTTTCAACAGCCCCTCACCTACCAAGGCTATGACTACCAGGACTTCCCACAGCAAAAACAGACCTTCCCAGTCCAGGCCCAGGTTCATCTCACGCCACAGATGCCACACCTCACCCAGCTGCAGACCAGACAGCCCCAGCACACTCCTCCTTCCTCCACCCCAGAGCCAAGCCTGTCAATGGACAATCTGTCATCAGTCTTGTGCCTCACATCTCAGGTACTTGATGAAGGGCCTCTCAACCTCACGGGACTGAGTCAGCTCTCGGACAGCTTCCTGAACACACCATCCCATTGTACTCTCGGGGCCAAGCACCACAATGGCGCCTCAGACCAGCACTCAAGCCACAGCCACCTCCACAGTCCCTGCCCGCTTAACAGCTGAGACCATGGACATGACTCAGAGTGACTGAGAATAGTGCCAGAGACTGAGTTGTTTACTTGTTCAGTTTATAATGGCTTAAGACACTTTACTTGGTTCATTTTGCTTATTTAATGAAGTCATACAGTTTACTTAAGTAAGTTAATAAAGGTTATATTTGCTTAACACACTTAATTCAGTTTACTTGGTTCATTTTGCTTTTTTAATAAAGTCATAAAGTTTACCTAAGAAAGTTAATAAAGGTTATCTTTGCTTAAGACACTTGGTTCATTTTTTTTACTTAATAAAGTGTTGGTGAAAACTTTTAAGAAATGGTTAAGCCTTTGCATGCTTGTGGGATAGATAAGGATAGTTGTGGGATAGATAAACCTCCAGTGCAAGCATAGTGGGACTATATGGTCCACCGTCCCAGCTGCCACACATATTGACCTTTTTTATCAATAACAATTTATTCATTGATCAACACATTTCAAAATAAACAAAGCTCTTTATTAATGCCCTATTCATTGTAGGACCACTCAACATACATGGCACAATCTCATCAGTGTTATGCGACAGGCTCAAGGAAGCATCCATTAATCATCTACCATCCTGTCTTACCACTCCACTGCTCCAGCTGGGGAGTTGCACCAGTGTCTCAGTAGGTTGCGCTGCTTCTTTCCTTCACATGAACCTCTGTTGGGGCCTTGTACATCCACAGTGTCTGTCAGGTTTCGTCCTTGCCTCCATTCACCAGGCTCCATGTCCCATTCCCTTGTTGACGGTCCACATGTCTGTTCTGCAACACTGGATAGCGGGTGCACATGAGATTGTGCAGGATGCAGCAAGCTTCCACGATGCTCCTCACGGTCCATGGATGATGCTGCATGGTGGTGAGAAGTATCTGGAACCTGTTGGCCAGGATGCCAAAGGCATTCTCCACCACCTGTCTTGCCCTGGACAGCCTGTAGTTGAAGATCCTCTCTTCACGGGTGAGGTATCTTGAACTGTACGGCTTCATTGATGCTATGGACTGGCTCGCCTGTTCCCCAGACCTGAATCCAATTGAGGCCACATACATTACTGAGCCTCATTCTGACTTGTTTTAAGGACATTACATCAGAGTTGAATCAGCCTGTAGTGTTTTTTTCCACTTTCATTTTGAGTGTAATTCCAAATCCAGACCTCCATGGGTTGCTAAATTTGATTTCCACTGATATTTTTTGTATGAGTTTGTTGTCAGCACATTCAACAATATAATGAACGAAGTATTTAACAAGAATATTTCATTCATTCAGAGCAAGGATGTCTTATTTTTGTGTTCCCTTTATTTTTTTTGAGCAGTGTATATTGGCACAAAGCGATGAAGATACATGTTGATTATGTATCTGAATGGTCAAACAATTGGCAACTCCAAATCTCGACTAACAAATGCTAAATGGTAAAAAAAATCAGTACACCAAATACAAGTTAGGTGGATATGACCTCATTGACAACCCTCACTCTGTCAAGGACCTTGGAATACTCATATCAAATTACCTAAACACCAGAGCTCACTGCAATAGCATTGCCAAAAAGGCATTAAGAGTTGTAAATCTAATCTTATGAAGTTTGTCCTCCGGTAATATTGAACTGCTGACTAGGGCATCCAAAACCCTTGAATTGCTGACTAGGGCATACAAAACCTTTGAATTGCTGACTCGGGCATACAAAACCAATACTCAAATACAGCTCATCCGTCTGGAATCTGCACTGTTTATCAGACAATACCATTGAGCGAGTCCACAAATATTTCATGAGAAGAGTACTACACTCCTCTGCTTGCAAGAGAATGCCCTACACCACCAGGCTTGAAATTTTGGGCTTGGACAACCTAGAACTACACCGCCTATGGTTGGACTTAAGTGTAGTACACAAAATTATCTGCTACAATGTCCTACCAATGACTACTTCAGCTTCAGCTGCAACAATACAAGAGCACACAACAGATACAAACTCAATGTAAACTGCTCCAAACTTGATTGCAGAAAGTACAACTTCAGCAACAGAATGACCAATGCCTGGAATGCACTACCTGACTCTGTTGTTACATCCTCAAACCGCCATTCCTTTACCCTTACTCTATCTACTATTGATCTCATCCCATTCCTAGAGGTCTGTAAGGGGTGTGCATAAGTGCACAATCGTGTCTACCGTCACTGTACTATTGTCCCCATTTATTCATACCTATTTCCTGTATTCATACTCATGTTTATTCTTATACCTATTATTTTGTAAGCGATTGGCAATGCATATATTGTATGTATATATATGTGTGTGTGTGTGTGTGTGTGTGTGTGTGTGTGTGTG
>BLBF01000025.1:5457767-5494317 GCA_015471245.1 Laticauda colubrina | reverse complement strand
AGTCCTACGTGGTGACGTAGTCTCGCAGGTAGGTGGGGCTTTTCCGGGCTCGACCTGACCTGCGCGGTTCATTTCCAGTGAGGACTTCGACCGGTTCGGATGGGGCTGCTGTGTCGTCCGTCCTCCTCTCTGGAACCGTCTGGAAGGGTGAGTCGGCCATTTTACCACCGCCTAAGTTTCTTAGGCCGGCGGTTCTGCCGCTCCCTCCCGTTTCCTCGGGGCAGGTCGAGCTGGCTTGGCTGGCCCCTTCCGAAGATCTCTCTTCGTGGGTCTCTTCAAACGGTGAGTCTTTTGGTGGCTCTTTTTGGTCGTTTTGAATGTTAGTTTTATTTTTAAAAAGTTCTTTATTCGTTTCTCGCCTTTCCCCCCCCACCTCGGTTTGCATTTCGCCGTGTTCCTTTGTGAATGTTTTTAAGTCCGCGGTTCTTTCCACAATTCGAGATCGAAGCTGGTCTATATGCCGCTTCCATTCCCTCCCATCGTCTAATTTTACCCGGTAGGATTTGGGGCCTGTAAGTTGGGTAATTTGCCCGGGTAGCCATACCGGGTCCCCGGAGAAATTTTTAGCGTAAACTAAATCATCTGTCTCAAATTGTCTGAACCGTGTTGAGGAGTCAGGGGGGTTCTCTGGGGTGAAATTTGGGTGTAACCTATCCAGGTGAGATCTTAATTTTCGCCCCATAAGCAGTTCTGCTGGTGATTTATTTGTGATAGTACTAGGTGTTATGTGCTGCAGTGTGAGCAGCCGGTTTATTTTTTGTTGTGTATCTCCAGCATCCATTCGTTCTAACCCCTCTTTTGTAAACCGGACCATTCTCTCTGCCCTGCCGTTCGCAGCCGGGTGAGCCGGCGCGGTTAGTGCATGTCTTATACCTAGGGAGGCTAGGTATTGCTCAAATGGTATACTGGTTAGCTGTGGTCCATTATCTGAAACGAGGATGTCAGGTATGCCATGGGTGGCAAACAGGCTGTCTAGTTGCTTAATTACGGCTTCTGTTGTCGTTGATGTCATGATTTTTACTTCAAGCCAATTGGAATAGGCATCAACGACAATCAGAAAAGTATGCCCCTTGGTAGGCCCCGCGAAGTCAATGTGTATTCTTGACCACGGTCCTCGAGGGGTTTCCCAGTCCTTAACGGGTGCTTTTGGTGGGGATGGTCTAATTGTTTGGCATTTGTGGCATGAGCTTACCCAATACTCTATGTCCTTATCAATACCCGGCCACCACACGTAACTCCTGGCGAGGCTTTTCATCTTCACCATTCCCGGGTGCCCTTCATGTAAAAGCCTAAGAACCCTGGGCTGCAGTTTAGCAGGGATTACCACCCGATCACCCCACAACAAACACCCCTTTTGGATGGAAAGTTCAGTCTGTCTGGCCCGGAACGGTTTGGAGTTTTCAGTTTTTAGATTGTCCGGCCAGCCTTTACCTACCCAGCTAAGAACGCGGGCAGTCAATGAGTCTTTCGCGGTGGCTCTTGCGACATCATACGCTGAAATGGGTAGATCGGGGCATGTCTCGATTTGCAGTGCTGTCATCGTTGGTGCCGGGTCTGCGTCGGTTGTTGGCAAAGGCGCTCTGCTCAAAGCGTCCGCATGGGAAATTTGTTTCCCTGGTCGGTGTGTCAGAGTGTAGGAATAAGCCGCCAGGAACTCTGACCATCTCGTCATTCTGGGTGAAAGTATGTTAGGTGTTGGCTTGTTTCCCGCCAAAATCCCCATTAACGGCTTGTGATCCGTTATAATTCGAAAAGTCCTCCCATATACATATTCGTGGAAACGTTTTACTCCAGCGACAATTGCTAGAGCTTCTCTGTCCAATTGGCTATAATTCCGCTCAGTTTTTGATAGAGTCCTAGAATAATATGCGACGGGTGCTTCTCTGCCATCCGGTAGTTGGTGGCTCAGGACGGCACCTACTCCATACGGTGAGGCGTCGCAGGTCACTGTTAATGGCAGAGTGTCGCTAAATTGGATGAGAACGTTTGTTGATGTTAGCAGTCTTTTAATGTTTTGGAAGGCTTTTTTTTCCTTGTAACCCCAAGTCCAAGTAGCCTTTTTGTCTAGCAGACGGTGTAGCGGTTCTGCTATAGTGGCTTTGTTTGGCAGGAATACATTATAGAAATTGATTAATCCTAAAAATGCCTGGAGTTCCGTTTTATTTTTAGGTTCAGGCGCGTCATTTATCGCCTTAATCTTTTTATCAGTGGGGTGGATGCCTTCTCCGTCTATTGAGTAGCCCAGGAATTCGACGTTGTTTTTAACTAGACAGCACTTCTCTCTTTTAACCTTGAGGCCAGCTTCTCTAAACTTAGTCAGAACCTTTTTTAGTCTGTTTCTTAATTGTGGTTCATCTCTGGCCGAGATTAGGACGTCGTCGAAATAGGGAACGACTCCTTGTATGCCATTTAGCAGGCGTTCCATTAGACTCTGGAAGACGCCAGGGGCTACGCTTACTCCAAATTGGAGTCGGTGGCATTTGAATGCGCCTTTATGGGTGACAATAGTCTGCGCTTCTGCTGTTTCTGGGTCTACTGGGAGTTGCTGATAGGCTTGTGCCAAATCGAGTTTGGCGAAAACTTTGCCATTTCCCAGGGAATGGAGCAAATGCTGGACTACGGGCACCGGGTATGCGCTTGGTTGTAATGCGTGGTTCAGGGTAGCCTTATAGTCACCACAGATTCTGATGGACCCGTCTGGTTTAATGGGTGTGACGATAGGCGTTTCCCACTTGGCATGGTCCACAGGTTCTAACACCCCTTGGGCTACTAATTTTTCCAGCTGTTCCTCTATTTTTGCCTTTAGTGCAAAAGGAACTCGCCTGGCTTTTATTCTTCGTGGGGCTATTTGGGGGTTTAAATTGAAAGAAATAGGGTTTCCCCGGTACTTGCCCAGTGATCCGTCAAACACGTCGTGGAATTCTCTGACGAGGTCGTCTTCCCAGCCGGCTGTGGTCACTCGATCGACCCCGGTCATCCCGATGCCCAATGGCGCGAACCACTCGATGCCCAGGAGGCTTGGTCTGTCTTGGTTGACTATGGTCAGTGGAAGCACTTTGATGTGGTTTTTGTAGGCAACTTGAAAATGTCCTTTGCCCATCACAGGGATTTGGTTTCCCTGATAGTCTTTGAGGGTTAGGTGCTGCTTCATCAAGTCTTTGGTCTTGATACCTGGGACTAACTGTTGAATTGTGTCCCATGATACCATGGAGAGGAAGGACCCCGAGTCCACTTCCATTTTGCAGTGTTTTCCCTCGATTTCTACGACGATTTTAATTTTTCTTCCACTTTCCGTCTGGGAGCTTTGGATAATGACAGTTTGGTGTGTATTGGCTCGCTTTTCTTGTTGCCATTTTCTTTCGGCTCGACTTGGCTCGGCTCGTGTTGGGGAATTTCTGCGTCTCGTCGGGCTGTAAGATTTTTTATTTCTGCAGACCTTCTCGATGTGCCCTCTCTTTCTGCAATGTCGGCAGATGGCATCGAGGAATCTGCATTCGGCTCGTGGGTGGTTTCCTCCGCAGCCAGCGCATTCCCGCCACTTTCTCCTTTCGCGCTCTTTCTTGTTTGTGAGCAAACGGTGGACCTCGTCGTCCTCCTCGCTTGATTCGTTTGTTTCGCCCGACTCTTCATAATGGGTCGTTGTTGCAGGATGCTTTTTCTCTTTGGTTGATGTTTCATCGCCGTGCGTGTTCATTTTCTTGAATGTTACTGCGGATTTTTTCGTAGCTTCCGCGGCGGTGGCTTCCGCAATGGCTTCGGTAACGGTGATGTTGGGCTTGTTGAGCATTTTGCTCTGTGCGGTTGAGTCTCTCAGGCCCAACACCACGCGATCTCTCATTGCCTCGTCTATGTTTGAGAATTCACACTCACCCCCAATTTGTCTGAGTGCAGCGACGAAATCGGCAACGGTTTCTCCCTCTCTCTGGTCTCTTCGGTAGAATTCATGTCGCTTTATTAGATTAGACACCATCGGGGCGTAGTGTGCTTTCAGGAGTCTCTGTAATTCTGTCCACGTTAATTGTTTAACGTCCCGAGGCTTGGCGAGGGCTTTAGCCATTTTAAAGATGGTTGTTCCGCAGTGTGTCAGGAACACGGCTCTCTTTCGTTGTTCGGAAATGCCTTCCATTTCGTTGCTCTCCAAGTACATTTGGAAGCGATCAGCATAGGAATCCCAATCCTCTTCGTTGGGATTGAAGGGTGCGGGCGGTGCGTTGTTTCCAGACATCTTAGTTGCAGTCTGGGCTTTTATCACCACGTGCAGGTTTTGTTCCGTTCAGGACGATCCCATCCTCGTCGCCAGTGTTTTGTTTGGAAAACACACGAGGTAGACCGGGTTCCAACAACAAATACTTTTATTGTTAACAGTTAGTAACGGAACGCCGGCTGAAGCCGGGGCCAGCCCTTTTATACAGGCTGGCTTGCCTGCTTGCAGCCAATGGCAGCTATTTAGATTTGCCGCCTTTTTGGTATCTCTTTGGATTGGTTCCTAGTGAACCAATCCACTTGTCTTTTCCTTAACCAATCAGAATGGTAGATTTGGAGTCATCCACTTTACATACAGAACACCTGGTATGAGCAACTAAATGCAGAAGTTGTGTGTAATGCTATCTCATTGGATTAAATGTGGCCAGAGACACATATGGCCTAGGCCCAGGTATCTTGGTGAAGTTCATCTTCTTTTGAAGGATTGCCAGTGGACAATCTGGTATTTGAAGCTGCCCAGTCCAATTTATGTTTAAAACACTTTTTAAGAACAGATATCTAGCAATGGCCAAGAAACTGTCCTTCAACGCTGAGCACACACCTTAAAAGAAAAGGAGGCCTGCTTTTTACCACGTGGCTTTTTTGTATTGTATTATTTGAAATAAAAATATTGCATTTATATTTAAATGATAGTAACTTTGTCTGTACTATAGTGGCAGTTACAAGCTGACCCTAGTTGATATTGAAAGTTCACAGGGTCAGATACCATCAGGACTTAGATAGGAGACCCCCCAACACACACACACACACACCAACTATAAACTAGCTTGGGAAGTTCAAAAATAGAACATCCTGGAAAATGATCACAATCTCTTGCAAGTTTATGCCCAAATGACATGAACTTGTCCAGTCAACAGGAGTCAAATCAATTCAAAGCAGTCATTTCTTTAATTAGTGCAAATGTGAATTTGCACTAAAGCCCCTGTCACACTGCACCAACGGATGCAAAGAGGATGTAAAACTGACAAAAAAGCTTGCCATCCGTTGGTTAATGCAATGTATCCGTTCTGTACTCACTGCCTGTTTTGCTTCCTCTCTATCCATCCAGCATCCGTTTATGGACGTTTCATCTGCTCAGAAAGTTTTGAGCTGCTCAAAACTTTTGCACGGAAAATGTATCCAATTCGTCCGTTGTGCATCCGCTTTGCATCCGTTAGGCATCCATTCTGCATCCATTACGCATCCGCTATATCCGCTAGGCATCCGTTCTGCATCCGTGCAACTTGCATCCGCTCGGATTCTGGGAGGAGGCGGAACGGATGCGGAACGGATGCCTAGCGGATGCAGCATGGAAACAAAGCATTCAAAACGGAAAAAAAGTTCGCAGAGGGGACCTATCTCGGATATTAAGGATGTCTAGAGGATGCCTAGAGGATGCCTAGAGGATGCAAAGGGACACCTATACTGCCTATACAAAGGGGGAGTAACTCACCTGCATCTCACTTTCAGACCAGCAGACCAGCTGTGCAGACCTCTGCAGCCTTCATCTGACTCTTGCTCTTCCACAGCATCCAGTCATGTCAACCGTGGATTGTAACACAATCCTTTTGGCAGCCACCATCCTTCTGCAACAGTGCGAAGCCATCTACAGGCTCTGTGAACTCTACTACGGGAAGAAAAGGAAGCGGCCAAGAAGCGTCTGGGTCCAAAGATGGATCGGGAGAAGAGCAGAGGACGGACTGTCCAACAAGCTGATGGTGGAGCTCAGGAAGGAAGACACTCGGGCATTCCAGAACTTCATGAGGATGCCTCCAGCCATGTTTGACGAAGTTGTGCAGCGGCTGACACCCAGGTTGACCAAGGCAAACACCAACTTCTGGCCCAGCCTGGAACCTGGGCTCAAGGTGGCACTCACTCTGCGCCACCTGGCCTCAGGGACCACCTACAGGAGCATGCAGTATGGCTGGAGGGTGCCACACAACACCATCAGCATTGTGGTCAGAGAAGTGGTGCAGGCCATCATCGAAGAATACCTGGAGGAGCTCCTCCAGTGCCCCTCCACTGAAGAAGGATGGAAGAAAGTTGCAGAGCAGTGGTATCAGAAGTGGAACTTCCCACACACCGTTGGAGCCATAGATGGGAAGCACGTGGCCTGCAAAGCACCACCCAAGTCGGGGTCCACTTATTTCAACTACAAGGGCTTCTTCAGCATCGTCCTCTTCGCCATGGTCGATGCCGACTACAAGTTCATGTAATCGATGCTTCAGGCAACGGCTCATGTTCAGATGCCCAGGTATACAACACCAGTCACCTCAAGAAGGGGCTGGAACGCAACCTCATCATGGGCTTCCCAGATCCAGACCCTCTGCCCAATGACACGCAAGATGTGCCCTACTTCATCATGGGGGATGACGCCTTCTCCCTCACATCCTACCTCATGAAGCCCTACACCTCCAAATACCTCACCTGTGAAGAGAGGATCTTCAACTACAGGCTGTCCAGGGCAAGGTGGGTGGTGGAGGATGCCTTTGGCATCCTGGCCAACAGGTTCCAGGTACTTTTCACCACCATGCAGCATCGCCTAGAGACCGTGAGGAGGATCATGGAAGCTTGCTGCATCCTGCACAATCTCATGCGCACCCACTCCCCAGTCTTGCAGAACAGGCTCGTGGACCTCCAACAAGGCAATGGGGACATGGAGCCTGGGGAATGGAGGCAAGGGCGAAACCTGATAGACACTGAGGCCCCAACAGAGCCTCACATGAAGGGAAGAAGCAGCGCAACCTCCTGAGACACTGGTGCAACTCCCCAGCAGGAACAGTGGAGTGGCAAGACAGGATGATAGATGATTAATGGGTGCTTCCTTCATCCTGTCTCATCACACTGATGAGATTGGGCCATGTATGTTGGGTGGGCCTACAATGAACAGGGCGTTTAATAAAGAGTTGTGTTTATGTTGACATGTGTGGATTATTATTACATTGTTATTGATAATAAAGGGCCATAGGTGTGGCACCTGGGAGGGTGGACCATACAGTCCCACTATGCTTACACTGGAGGTTTATCTATCCCCACAGCTATTACCCATCCCAAAGGTGTCCCTCCCCACCCCACTGCTATCTTAACCCATCCCACAAGCATGCAAAGACTTAAATCAATTCTAAAAGTTTCCACCAAGACTTTATTAAAAAAAAGAAATGATGCAAGTGTGTGAATCAAAGATAAACTTTATTGAACAACAAGCTGTAAAAGAAAAATGACCCAAGTCAAGTGTCCAAATAAAGTCCACACCCAGTCTCTGGCAGTCTTCACAGTCACTCGGAGGTGTGCCCAGTCTCAGGGGTGAAGGGTCCAGGTGCTGTGGAGGTGGTTGCTGCTGCAGTGCTGGTCTGAAGCACCACTGGGGTGCCTGGCCCTGAGAGGACAACAGGTGACGGTGTGTTGAGAAAGCTCTCACACAGCTGGCTCAGACCCGTGATGCTGAGAGGTCCTTCCTCCATGCCATGGGGTGTCAGCCCCAGTACTGATGACAGATGTGTAGTGGGGCTGTCTGGTCTGCAGCTGGGTGAGGACTGGCGTGGGTGGCATCGCTGTCATTGGTGGCATCATTGGCGTGGGTGGCATCGGTGGCATCAGTGGAACCGGTGGCAATGGTGTCACCCGATGACTCTGTGCCTGGACTGGGAAGGGCTGCTGCCTGTGCTGCTGGACCTCCTGGTAGCCGTAGCCCTGGTAGGTGAGGGGCTGTGGGAAGCCTTGGAATGGGAGGGACATCACCTGGGGTGGAGGAGCAGACCTGGACTGGGTGGGAGAAGTTTCTTCTGGGTCTGGAGGGTTGTGAAGCAGCTCGGTGATCCGGTCCTTCACCACCTGGTACTGGGGTTCCTCCATGCTCCTGAGGGTCTGGTTGACATAGGTGAGGAAGGGCTTGCGGTTGGAGGATGAGGAGTCGGTGTTGACCAGCTGAGAGAGGAGATCTATGCTGGTGCGGATGGTGTCCCTGATCTCCAGCAGGACAGTGTGGCTCTGCCCCTCCTGCTGTCTGGCTCACTGCCTTTCTGTGGAGGTGGAGCTGGGGGAAGGTGTATGCGGGTACGGCTGTGGTGGATGCGCCGTCTCCTTTCTCCCACCGCACCAGGGAGTCTCCACGTGCTCCACCATGGTTACAATACCTGTCCGCGGGTTCTCTGCCGTGACACGCTCCACAGAAACCTGCCTGGAGACAGGGACTGACTCTCGGCCGGAAGAGGACTGGCTCTCAGCAGGCTGCCAGAGAGAGAGGTTAGTGAGAGGGGCTGCTGGTGCTCCTCAGTGGTGGATCTCACCCTCCAGGAAGCTGGCCATGACGTAGGTCTCTCTGTCCGTCAGCTTAACCGTGGCCTGGCCAGATTTCTTGAGGTGCAGCTTCCCGTACCAGGTTTGCATGTGCTTCCACCAGCCGAGGAGCACCTCCGAAGTGTAACCCATACTCTACGCCCTCTCTCTCCAAGCAGCCTGCTTCCTTTTGGTGTCCCTGTACAGCCGGGGTCCCTTCTGCCACAGATAGTCATTCTCTCTCAGCCACTCCAGCACCTCATCCTCGTGTTCCTCCTCAATATAGTATTGCCTCCTCTCCCGTTGTCGCATATGCCTCTTCCTCCCTTTGGCAGGACCAGATGGGCCCTCATCAGAGGGGCTCCCAGGTAGTAGGGGCTGCTCCTCCATACCAGCAGCAGCAGCAGCAGCAGCAGCAGGATCATCATCATCATCATCATCACCAGCAGGATCATAATCATCATCATCATCAGCAGCAGCAGCAGGATCATCATCATCATCAGCAGCAGCAGCAGCAGCACCAGCAGGATCAGCAGCACCAGCAGCAGCACCAGCAGCAGCACCAGCACGAGCAGGACCAGGAGCACGAGCAGGACGAGCAGGACGAGCAAGACCAGGAGCACGAGCAGGACGAACAGACGAGCAAGTCCAGGAGCACGAGCAGGACGAGAAGGACCAGCAGGACCAGGAGCAGCTTCAGCAGAGTAAGCACCAGCAGAAGCACCACCGCCAGGAGCAGCTTCAGCAGAGTAAGCACCAGCAGAGGCACCACCGCCAGGAGCAGCTTCAGCAGAACCTCCAGCACCAGAAGAGCGAGCCCGAGCAGCAGAAGCCCCAGCAGAAGCAGAGTCAGGGACAGGGGGCAGGAGGGTGGCCCTGTCCCTCTTGCCAGGGATGGCGGCAGGTTGCTGAGGCTTTCGCTTCTTCCCCATGGTTGTGGGGTTGCTGGCTGGCAGGGAGGCTGGCAGGGAGGCTGGCAGGCACCAAGGCTGCAGGCAGGCAGGCTGGCAGGAAGCCTGACAGGCAGGCAGAGAGAAAGGCTGGCAGGGAGGCTGGCCAGGAGGCTTGGAGGCAGGCTGGCAGGAAGGCTGGCATCAAGGCTTGCAGGCAGGCATGCAGACAGGGCAGGCAAGGACTCGATGTATCCAGCAGCAGGTCTTTTCTCCAAATGCTGGCCACGTGCGAGCTGCTTCCCTTTATATTCGCGTGGCTCACGCAATGCATCCCCCCTGCATGCGCAATTAACGCTCGGCATCCATTCGGCTTCCGCTGTGCATCCGCTAGGCTTCTGCTCTGCATCCGCTTCATCCGCTGTGCATCCACTGTGCATCCGCTGTATCCGTTCCGCGTCCGCTTTGCTGAGGTCCCCCGGAAGCCTAGCGGATGTGCCATCCACTCCCATCCACTTCCATCCGCTGGGCTTCCGTTCCGCATCTGCTTTCCATCCGCCCTGCGTCCTCCCCGCGTCTGTTCCTTTCCGTGTTATCCGCTCCGGTTATGCAAATTTTTGCCCCTTTTGAGAGCGGATAACAATGGATGGAACATTTTGCTCATCCATTGTGTCCTTTTTACATACGTTTTGCATCCATTGGGTAGTGTGACAGGGCCTTAATTAAAAGTGCTAATTAATTAAAGTGCACTAATCTGCGGCTAAAGTGATTTTGTGTTTTGCCAAATGAGTTGTTCCCACTCATAGGGAACTGAAGGCAACCAGGGGTGGGATTCAAATTTTTTAACAAGCAGTTCTGTGGGCATGGCTTAGGTTGGCGTGGCTTGGTGGTCATGTAACTGGGTGGACATGGCTTAGTGGTCATGTTATTGGCTGTGTGTGGCCAACTCAATATCACTCACATCGAGTCATGCATCTCCTTGCCTGGACTCTCATGACTGTGGGGATGCTGCAACAAAAAGTGGTCATAAGTCACTTTTTTCAGTGCCATTGTAACTTTGAATGGTCACTCCACACAAGCAGAGTACCAGCAAAGGAGGGGGGAAAAACTCCAGAGAAGTTCCTGAGACAGGAAGTCTAGTCCTGCCAAGAATGTAATAAGGGTTAAAGGAGAGGCAGTTTCTGTAAGCAACACCAGAATGTTTCATTCCTGCCTTCCTTACAGGATTAGGCCAGTAATTTCTTCTAACAACCAGTTCTCCGAACTGCTTCAAAAGTTGACAACCGGTTCTAGCGAACAGGGGCAAACTGGTAGAATCCCACCCCTGAAGGCAGCCTATTCAGAGTTTAATAGCAAAACTCTATAAAAAAAACATTCCTATATGGAGTTGCTTCCGCATCTTAGCATCTAGCACCCACATAGAAGAGTTGCAGGATTATTGTAAAATTAATTATTTACATATCTTTCAAAGTGGTCAAAATTACCGGTGTCATCATTCAAAACCTGAGAAATTACAAACATGAAATTGAAAGTACATCTTAAGGTAATTTTTTCCCCTGAAAGTAACCAATTCCCACTTATCACGTGTTCTGTCCTAGGCCTCCCACAAAAGCACCAAGTCAGTTCTGAGTCCCAGCAAAAACCTCTTTTATTATCTTAATATGAATTTGCTTCATTCATAGTCAGCCAACAGCTTGGCAAACAGTCTTGAGAAGATATACTAATTAGCTCAGACCTTTATCAATCCTGGAATGCTGCCTGGTAAAATTCCACACTCAGTGCTGACAGAGAAGGGCTGGGTTATACAGACAAATCTTCACAAGGCTGGAATGAACGAACGAGCAAGTTGTTTCCTGCAAAAGCCAGTCTTTTTTTTGCTTCTCTTTTAATACTGATAAGAGGGGCCATTCATCGTCCACCTGTGGTCTTACTCCCACATTGACCTGAGTTCTTAATTGTGTCTTTCTTTTGGCAGTTCTGCGCATGCTGGGAACCGGTTCCAGCTTTCCTGCCCTGCTACTGTCCAAGCCCGAAGGCAGCTGATGATTGCCAATCTGCCCTGGCCCCATCTCTGCCTCTGATGCAGAGCCCTCATCCAAGCCTTCCTCAGCCTCCAGGAATGGCCCGTGTTCCTCCCCAACCTCCTCACTACTGTCTGACTTTGCTTCCAGCTCTGCTAGCCGCCAGCGGGCCACAACATCATGTACTAGATATGCATGTGCTGGCTCCAGGAAGAGGTGTTGGGTTCACACAACAGAGCTCACATTACTATGGGACTGCACATGGTGAGCAACATGCTTTTTATCAATTCCTCTGACTCAGAAAAAATTATGACAACTACCGTACAAATATCCTAGGAGGTATATTAAGATTAATCTAAATTTGATTTTTGTTAATGTTTTAGTTTCTTTTTTCAGATATTATTATTCTTCAAAAGGTTGAAAAATGTGCATCTGTTATATTTGGGGATTTTCTTTATACAGAATTATACCTGCAGTTTTCTGTACTGTACAGTACATGTGTACTGTACACTACC
Source organism: Laticauda colubrina (assembly GCA_015471245.1). Lineage (NCBI taxonomy): Eukaryota > Metazoa > Chordata > Lepidosauria > Squamata > Elapidae > Laticauda > Laticauda colubrina. Next base: position 5,482,374 of record BLBF01000025.1, on the reverse strand, counting down.
TATGTACATGTACCAAAAACTCAGTAACAGCCATTTTTATATAAGCTACCATAATAGCAGGGTTGAGTCCTTAGGAAGAAAGGCTGAAGGTTTCAAATCCCTCCTCCAGAAAATCTCTAGGTTTTACATTAGGATAGTAGCCTGGTAATAACTTCTGCTATCACCTCTCTTTTTTCTCATTCAGTGTCCTTCCTCTAAGCTTAGTCTGTGTGAGAGAGGACTCCCACAAACTGCATTGCCCTTCTGATAGATAAAAGAGATACAAATACAAAAATGAAAGAAAAATCAAAAGCTATATAAGGCAGCGTTTTAACTCCACCTTAAGAAATGTACCAATCTCACAAGAGATTAACAAAATTAAACTTCACTTTTAAAAAAAGAAGACATGTGGTATATATTGTAAGTTCTTTAAGAGAAGAAAGATTCAATATTGGGAAGAAATATTGGGAAGAAATATTGGGAAGAAATCTTTTAAAAACTGCACTACTTCTCTTTTCAATAGGACCATTTTTTTTTACCACTGAGCATCTCCCTTTTTTTTTCTAAAAAACACCACCACCGAGACTGAAGTTATTACATTGCAAGAGGTTTGAAAAGCAGTATCCAACAAAGTTGAGAATTACTGAGTTTGCAGTAAAATGAGATAAAATTACCAATTTAGGCTTAAGCACATAGAAATCAAACCAAACAAATCAGTATCAAATGAAAACAAAAATCTAATGCAGATTTCTGGTCAAACTTTTAGCACTTCACATGGAAATAAAATATATTTTCTATGTTTTATTCCCTCTACTTTACCTGGATTTTCCTTTTTCCTGGAGTCTATGGAAAGCTGTCAAATCCCACTCATCTCCATCTCAGCTCAGCAATTTCTTCCCTTTCATTAAGCTTTAACCTCCAAAGGACTCAAACCTCCTACAAATCTCCTCCATTCAGCAAAGAAGAAGGAAGCTGGAATAACCACTTTATATGTAACCCAAAACCACCCCCCAGAGTTCATGTTAATTGACTGAGCTTTGCAGTTTGTCGTCTCTGAATGTCTGGCATGGGCACTGGGAGATTGTAAATGTGTCATTCTTTTTTAATAACAGAGCTTATTTAAATAGATCTTGTCCTTTGGCTGCTGCTGAAATCAATGGCAGATTTTTTTTTTTAAAAAATCTCTGTTTCTTAGATGAAGCTTTCAGTTGTGTGTGATAGTTATCATTAATGTGTCAGATTATTTAATGTCCAGTGTTTGTAACAGAATGGTAATTTTGTATCATAATGTGATAGATAAGGTGAAATATTACCTGGCTCTGTTTAATTAATAACACACAGTGATAGCAATTAATATTTAGTTAATTTTAGTTAGCTGATAATTTATGTCTCCAACGTGGTACCAAATCTACATGCTTCCTTGTAGAAAGCCAGCATATGAAAGAAAACTTTCGCTTCCAATATATTTATTGACAAAAATGTCTCTAGTGCCTTATGGGAAATCTTAGATGGTAGAAAGGATGGATGGTTAGAATTCAGCATGGAGCCAAAAAAGGGCAGAGGAGTAAATTGTGGGATTGGGTTAAGCCAGCTGATGTTACCAAGTATTCAGTGTGACTAAGTGCTTTCTGTGTGGCTCAGATATCAAAAGGTTTTTCTCAGGATACTATCCCCCAATTCCACATACAATCAAGAAAACTATTACAATTTCATTTTTATTGCTTTGTGTTTTCATTTGCTCTGTTAATTTTGTTTGGGGCACCCATTATTAGCTGGCAGTCTGCCACCACCACTCAGAAAATGGACACATACGGAGATGGGTATATTTGGGTGTTACAGGATAATTGGGTGAGTTAAATGGGATAGTGAAGATCATTATCACCTGTGACTTTGTATGCTTGTTGTGGCAGCCATTTTGAATACAGCATCCACAGGACATATTCTCATAATTCCAAATGTTCCCATTGGCTCAAAATAGTTGAGGGCTAATAAGATTTTAGACCCCTCATATTAATATGCAGGTCACTAAACAGAACTATTGCAGTTCTCTGTTCGCTTTCATCTGTGAACAAAATTGTACAGTCTGAAAGATATTGCCTTCTGCCTGAACATGTGAATGAAATCATAAATATCGCCTCGACACTGAAGGATGAAAACCACTGATCCACAAGACGTGACATAAAATTAATACACCACATTTCATTAACACAGTAGAACTACAAGAAAACAAGGATGTCATTGTAGCAAATTTCACTTAAATGGTGGATTTTTTCCCCCCAGAATTTCAATTACTGGGGGGGGGGGGGAATACTGTCAGACATAAAGAAGGGATCAGCATTAGTTCAGGAAATTACTCAAGAGATGAGATGAATGCCACACCTGGAAGCCACTGTCACTGGTACACCTTTTATTCCCTGAGCTACAATCTGCCTACAATCCATGGCTCATTTTTGGGAAGGGGGCTTCTTGGAAGAGGAAATAAAGTATATTACCATATATATTCGATAGACTGAATTCCTTTCTAAAATGTAGGAGGGCAATCTGCCCCAGCAGAAAACACACCCCTGTAGCCTTTCCTATACTGTCTCAGCCCTTGACCTAAAATGCTCCACAGGAAAGATAATTTTAGAAATTATAGTCCCCAGCCAGAAACGATTGCTTGCCCATTTCATGGAAGCAGCACTCATCTCTCCCCACCACAGGCTTTTTCACAGTGCATGAAAAGCAAAAGATGAAAAAAGGAGGAAGGGAGGATAAAGCACAGGTAGGCAACTCATATTTTAAATTTAAGCCCATGTCACACTGCACCAACGGATGGAAAGAGGATGTAAAACAGAGAGAAACACTTGCCATCCGTTGGTTAACGCAATGCATCCGTTCTGTACTCACTGCGTCCATTTTATTTCCTCTCTATCCATCCAGCATCCGTCGACTGAGGTTCCATCCGCTCAAAAAGTTTTGAGCTGCTCAAAACTTTTTGAGCGGAAAATGTATCCAACGCATCTGTTCTGCATCCGCAACACATACGGGGAACATCCGTTCTGCATCCGTCGGCATCCGTTATGCGTCCGCGACATCCGCGAGGCATCCTCTGCGCATCCACGCAACACAAATCCACTCCAGCGGAAAGTGGACACAGGGAGGAAGCGAAACGGACATGGAACGGATTGCAGCGTTAGTAGCACGGATGGAGAAAGGATGAAAGCGGATGCAGCTCACATACAAAGCATTTAAAATGGAAAAAACATTCGCAGAGGGGACCTATCTCGGATATTAAGGATGTCTAGAGGATGCCTAGAGGATGCAAAAGGACACATAGTGGAAAACCTATATTGCCTATAAAAAGGGGGAGCAACTCACCTGGATCTCACTTTCAGTCCAGCAGCCCTGCTGTGCAGACCTCTGCAGCCTTCATCTGGCTCTTGCTCTTCCACAGCATCCATTGATGTCCACCATGGATCATAACACAGTCCTTTTGGTAGCCACCATCGTTCTGCAACAGTGCGAAGCCATCTACAGGCTCTTTCAACTGTTCTACGGGAAGAAAAGGAGGCAGCCAAGAAGCGTCTGGGTCCGAAGATGGATCGGGAGAAGAGCAGAGTACGGACTGTACAACAAGCTGATGGTGGAGCTGAGGAATGAAGACCCTTGTGCATTCCAAAACTTCATGAGGATGCCTCCAGCCATGTTTGACGAAGTTGTGGAGCGGCTGACACCCAGGTTGACCAAGCAGAGCACCAACTTCTGGCCCAGCCTGGACCCTGGGCTCAAGGTGGCACTGACTCTGCACCACCTGGCCTCAGGGACCACCTACAGGAGCATGCAGTATGGCTGGAGGGTGCCACACAACACCATCAGCATTGTAGTCAGAGAAGTGGTGCAGGCCATCATCAAAGAATACCTGGAGGAGCTCCTCCAGTGCCCCTCCTCCGAAGAAGGCTGGAAGAAAGTTGCAGAGCAGTGGTATCAGAGGTGGAACTTCCCACACACTGTTGGAGCCATAGATGGCAAGCACGTGGCCTGCAAAGCTCCAGCCAAGTCGGGGTCCACTTATTTCAACTACAAGGGCTTCTTCAGCATCATCCTCTTCGCCATGGTTGATGCTGATTACAAGTTCATGTACATCGATGCTTCAGGCAACGGGTCATGTTCAGATGCCCAGGTATACAACGCCAGTGACCTCAAGGAGGGGCTGGAACACAACCTCATCATGGGCTTCCCAGATCCAGATCCCCTGCCCAACAACATGCAAGATGTGCCCTACTTCATCGTGGGGGATGATGCCTTCTCCCTCACAACCTACCTCATGAAGACATACACTTCCAGACTCCTCACCTGTGAAGAGAGGATCTTCAACTACAGGCTGTCCAAGGCAAGCCGGGTGGTGGAGAATGCCTTTGGCATCCTGGCCAACAGGTTGCAGGTACTTCTCACCACCATGCAGCATTGCCCAGAGACCGTGAGGAGGATCGTGCTGCATCCGCTACCCAGTCTTGCAGAACAGGCTCGTGGACCTCCAACAAGGCAATGGGGACATGGAGCCTGGGGAATGGAGGCAAGGGCGAAACCTGATAGACACTGAGGATGTGCAAGGCCCCAACAGAGCCTCACATGAAGGAAAGAAGCAGCGCAACCTCCTGAAACACTGGTGCAACCCCCCAGCTGGAGCAGTGGAGTGGCAAGACAGGATGATAGATGATTAATGGATGCTTCCTTCAGCCTGTCTCATCACACGGATGAGATTGGGCCATGTATGTTGGGTGGGCCTACAATGAACAGGGCATTTAATAAAGAGTTCTGTTTATGTTGACATGTGTGGATGAATGATTAAATTGTTATTGATAATAAAGGGCCAAAGGTGTGGCACCTGGGAGGGTGGACCATACAGTCCCACTATGCTTGCACTGGAGGTTTATCTATCCCACAGCTATTACCCATCCCAAAGGTGTCCCTGCCCATCCCACAGGTATCTTAACCCATCCCAAAGGTATCCCTGCCCATCCCAGTGCTATCTTAACCCATCCCACAAGCATTCAAAGGCTTAAACCATTTCTAAAAGTTTCCACCAACACTTTATTGAAAAAAATAAATGAAGCAAGTGTGTGAAGCAAAGATAATCTTTATTAATCACAAGCTGTAAAAGAAAAATGACCCAAGTCAAGTGTCCAAATAAAGTCAACAGGTAGCCACCCAGTCTCTGGCACTCCTCTTGGTCACTCGGAGGTGTGCCCAGTCTCAGGGGTGAAGGGTCCAGGTGCTGTGGAGGTGGCTGCTGCTGGAGTGCTGGTCTGAAGCGCCACTGGGGTGCCTGGCCCCGAGAGGACAACAGGGGACGGTGTGTTGATGAAGCTCTCAGACAGCTGGCTCAGCCCCGTGATGTTGAGAGCCCCTTTCTCCATGCCATGGGGTGTCAGCCCCAGCATCAATGACAGATGTACTGAGGCTGGGCTTGGCTGTGGGATGGAGGAAGGAGCAGTGTAGTGGGGCTGTCTGGTCTGCAGCTGGGTGAGGGCTGGCATCGGTGGCATCGGTGGCGTGGGTGGCATCGGTGGCATCAGTGGCATGGGTGGCATCGGTGGCATGGGTGGCATCGGTGGCATCAGTGGAACTGGTGGCAATGGTGGCATCCAGTGAACCTGTTCCTGGACTGGGAAAGGCTGCTGCCTGTGCTGCTGGACCTCCTGGTAGCCGTAGCCTTGGGAGGTGAGGGCCTGTGGAAAGCCTTGGAATGGGAGTGACATCATCTGGGGTGGAGGAGCAGAACTAGACTGGGTGGGAGCAGGTTCATCTGGGTCTGGAGGGTTGTGAAGCAGATCTGTGATCCTGTCCTTCACCACCTGGTACTGGGGTTCCGCCATGTCCATGAGTTCACATAGTCTGGTTCACATAGGTGAGGAAGGGCTTGCGGTTGGAGGATGAAGAGTCGGTGTGTACCAGCTGAGAGAGGAGATCTACGCTGCTCCTGATGGTGTCTCTTATCTCCAGCAGGACAGTGTGGCTCTGCCCCTCCGGTTTGCCTCTCTGCCTTTCTGTGGAGGTGGAGCTGGGGGTGTATGCAGGTACGGCTGTGGTGGAAGTGCCATCCCCTTTCTACCACTGCACCAGGGGGTCCTCCACGCGCTCCGCCACGGGTACTACAGCTGTCGGGGGGTCTCCGTCGTGGCACGCTCCACAGATACCTGCCTGGAGACAGGAGCTGACTCTCTGCCGGAAGAGGACTGGCTCTCAGCAGGCTGCCTGAGAGAGAGGGTTGTGAGAGTGGCTGCTCCTCGGTGGCGGATCTCACCCTCCATGAAGCTGCACTTCAGCGGCAGTGGCTTCTGCGATGGCCTGAGCTACTGTGATATTCGGTCTGTTTAGTAGCTTGCTTTGGAGTATAGCGTCCTTCAATCCGAGGACCACGCGGTCTCTCATGGCTTCGTCCATGTTGAGAAACTCGCAGGCTCCTCCGATATCTCTTCGGGCTGATACAAAATCTCCGATGGTCTCATCTTCTCATTGATCTCACTTATAGAATTCGTGTCGTTTAATAAGATTGGAGACCACAGGCGTGTAATGGGCTCGTAGCATTCGGTTTAATTCTGGCCATGCCATTTGTTTTACGTCCCGCGGTTTGGCTAATGCCTTGGTCATCTTGAAAACGGTAGGGCCACAATGTGTGAGGAATATGGCTCTCTTCCTCTGATCGGTTATTCCTTGTAGCTCGTTGCTTTCTAAAACATCAGGAAATGGTCAGTGTATGACTCCCAATCTTCTTCGGCTGGGTTGAATGGTGTGGGTGGCACATTGTTACTGGCCATTTTGGTTGCTCTGTTCTTGTTGCCAGTGCTTCGGTCTTGTTATTCTAAGACAATCCCACCCAGTGTTCTGTCCTGGGAATAGAAGTACTCGAGACCGGTGTTCATCAAACCGCTCTTTATTATAAACCAACTCAGTGACGTCATAACAGAACATTGCCAGAGCTGCGGCAGCCCTTTTTATAGCAGTGGCTTGCGGCTTGCGGCCAATGATAGCTCTTTAAGATTTCCCGCCATCAGGCGGGCCAATTGTAACGGTACTTTATTAATCAATCCTATTGCGGCCTGCTCGGCCAATCAGATTAAAGTGTTTGGAGTATTCTAATTCTTATACACAACAATTTTATCTAACGTACTCATTTAAGTTAGAAGTGAGTGATGACTCTGTAGATTTGGGCAACATGTATTCTTTGCTAGGCATCTGAATAGCACTTAGCACTGTAGCACTTAGACTTACATACCGCCTCACTATGCTTTACAGTTCTCTCTAAATGTTTTACAGAGTCAACATATTGCCCTCAGTAACCTGGGCCCTCATTTTACTGATCTTGGAAGGATGAGTTAACCATCAGAATGGAATTCCAGGTTGTGGGCAAAATTAACCTGCAACACTGCATTCACTGTACCACCACAGTTCTGAAAATGAAAAAAAAACATGATTCTGGACTACCACAAGAGACATATGGTCACAGAACAACTCTTAAAATGAACAATCTTGAGCCTGAAGGTTACATACATTTCTGTATTCTGTTATGCTTATGGCAGTAGGCAAAATTCAACAATTGATGAGATTTAAATTTAACCCATTAAGACTACTGCTAAATTGGAGAAGGCTGTTAGACACTGCCAGTCTACATCCGGGATGTGTGGGTGGTGTGGGTGTACAGGTGGCAGTTCAAGTATTGTTGCATTCTGAAGCTGCAGATTTCGACAAAATACAGCCACAACATCCAATTGTGCTTTCTGCTGCATCAGCGGGATTCAGAGGATTAAGGATCAGGCCAGAGACAGAATGCAAGCCTCACAATAAACTTTCTCTGGATTGCATGATACAATCGTCATTCCAGTGTCAGATGAAACCTGCTTTCGATGAATTCGATGCTGTGCATTATTTATCTTCTTGGCATTTCTCCCACCACATATTTGGCATCACTGAGCAAAAATAAACAAGCAAGGCATCTGCGTTATCAGAAGCAGCAGCAAGCAAAACTGAGCCACAGAATGTGTGAAGTGTAGAGCATGAAGACTATGCCAGTTGTCCACTCTGATATTTTTTGTAGATTTTTTAAAATTAAAATTACAGTTGAAATGATAAAAAATACAAACTAAAAAATAAAGGCATTAAAAAGAAAAAAGAAGAATATAATAAAGAAAAATATAAAAAAGAAAATAAACAAATGAGGAATCGACTTTCTCCTTCACCACAAGTATGATTATTTTAGTAGTTTATTGCCTCTTAAAATACAACCAATTTCTTCTTCCGATATCTCATCTCTTATCTACTGACAGATCCCTGAAGACTTGTTGTTCAGTCTTGATCAGCAAAAATTCATAAAGGTTTAACAGAGATGATAACATATGTATTTTAACCTGGTTCAAACAAATCAACTTTATATTCCTTCTTTTTACGTTTAATAATCTTGATCTTCAATTCCTTCCAAAAATGTCTTAGAACTTGATTTCTTTTAACGTTTTCTTTGTCCCTTCTTTCAATTTTTTTTTCAAAACTTCAAGAAATCTCTTTTGTAAATCCAACATAGGAAAGTTATCCGTGTCATTCTTTTGGTTTGTTATTTGTATATCCCTATGGTGGGATTCAATTTTTTTTTACTACCAGTTCTGTTAGAATGGCTTGGTGTGCGTAGCAGGGGAAGGATACTGTAAAATCTCCAGTCAGAGGTGGTATTTGCTCGTTCTCTGAACTATTCAACATTTCCATGACCGGTTCTCCAGAACTGGTCAGAACCTGCTGAATACCTCCCCTGGTATATCCCTTTTAATTATTAACACTTCATGCCAAGCTCAGCTTGATGGATATTAATCCAACCAAAGTTAAGTTCTTTGGTTGTTCATACCATATAGACAGAATCTTGCCAGACCAGGGGTGGGTTTCTACCGGTTCTGTCCACCTCTGTAGAATTGATAGCTCTGAAGAGCAGCAGACATAGAACCGGTTCTATGTCTGCTGATGTTTTTGCCCACCCGCCCACCTGGGCTCTTACCTGATCTTTATTTCTTGATTTTTCAACTTCAGCTGCTGAACGAGGCACAGCTGCAGTTAAAAAAGCAGGAAAAGAGGGCTGTTTCAAAGGCTGCTTCTCTACACGCAGCGTATTGATGACAATTTACAGGTGCGTGGCTCACAGCGTGTAGGGAAGCTCCCAAATCCCAAACCGGTAGTTAACCCTGTCATATCCCATCCCTGATTAAACCTATACTAGCCTAATGGATATGCCCTGCAAAATTCTGGGCAGTGGTTATCCTAAATCTGATTCATCCTTGGGTTGTATTACCTCCCCACCACCACAATCCTTTCTGAACCCTTAGCCCTTTTGTACTTTCCAAAATCAAAATTCTAAACATCTGTTTGCTATTCACCCCAAAATATATTTTTAATCCATAAACTAGTTTATTTATTTTTTTATTGTATGCCAAATATATGGACTTATAGTGGTTCAAATGTTAATGTCGAGTCCACCCAGCCATTCAAGGATATGGTGATCTATGTTGAAAAAAAACAGACATTGAGCCGATTTAAGCTCTTGATGGACATTTGGACACAATGCGATGGATATTTTGTCAAGGACTACCATGGTCACACTGAGGGGTAGAGACAAGACTCCACTTAAACAATGAGTCCTTGCAGACACCATGTTGGGTACAGATCCTTGAACCAGTATTGAAAGCCCATGTCACACTGCACCAACAGATGCAAAGAGGATGTAAAATGGAGAGAAACGCTTGCCATCCGTTGGAAAACGCGATGCATCCGTTGTGTACTCACTGCATCCGTGATTCATACTCTCTATCCGTCCAGCATCCATCTATTGTGATTTCATCCGCTCAAAAAGTTTTGAGCTGCACAAAACCTTTTTGAGCGGATGAAGTATCCAACGCGTCCGTTATACATCCGCTACGCATACGGGGAACATCTGTTATACATCCGCTATATCCGCTAGGCATCCGCTGCGCATCCGCGCAACTCAAATCTGCTCCAGCGGAAAACGGACACAGGGAGGAAGCAAAACGGATGCGGAACGGACACACAGCATTAGTAGCACGGACGTAGAAAGGATGAAAGCGGATACAGCTCAGATATAAAGCATTAAAACGGAAAAAACGTTCATATAGGGGATGTATCTCGGATATTTAGGATGTCTGGAGGATGTCTGGAGGATCCATCAGTTTTCATCCGCTAGGCTTCCATTGAGCATCCATTTTGCATCCACGCTACGTCCTCCCCCCATCCGTTTTTCTCCGTTCTCTTTATGCAAATATTTGCCCCTTTTGAGAACAGATAAGAACGGATGGAGCCACCCCTGGATTTTTGGCCGTCCGCTGTGTCCTTTTACATACATTTTGCATCCGTCGGGCGATGTGACCTCGCCTGAAACTGTTTTAGTTAAGAATTGAAGGAAAGTCATTTAATAACTGAAACTTTCCAATCCAAAGATTTCTAATAGCTGAAAAACATTTAACAAGAAATTTCCAAAAGTTATTAGAAAAGGATGTATGCAAACTACTTGTACTTTGAAAAGTTACCACCAAAGGTGGAGTGAAAGATGGCTTTTCCTCATCTCCCAGAACTGTAAACCCATTGGAGACAGATGTTCTTCAGTCTCCTCACAAGAAATCTGCAAGGAGCACTTGTGGGTGATCCCAAGACCGCTCCTTGTCCAGAGAGGAATTACAAAGAGTTCTTCATTCTGCCACAAAGTCATTTTCAGTTTTCCATTTTTCCCCCCGGAAATCCTGAGAGGTAATATTGTGTAATTCCACCGATAAGGATATTTCCCAAGGCAGCTTTTTGGAATCAGGATTGCTCATAGTGAGATTCATTCCAATTCCTCTCAACAATTCATTTAGCTTCACCTTATTTGGCATTTGGAAGGATTCCCCTTTGGGTATTTGTCATGCTCTGGAACAGCTGGAAACAGTTGCTAAATCAGAGAAGTGGAATACCTTTTCTCATTTGCAAGTGACCTCACATATTGAGGTCAGCAATCTGGAAGCCCAGCTAACTGTAGCCTTCAAATAAATATCAAATTGCACTTTCTTGACATTTTCAGAAAGGAACATGGACTGTGGGCTATTTCAGGCAGGCTAGATAGAGGTAACACTTTAAAAGGGGGGGGGATGCAAAAGAAAAAAAAAAAGGCTGGGTGAAAAATCCCAGCCTTGTCCATGTATAATGTGCCTTGTCCATTGCAACCACACAAATTTTGTTCCTGTGCCCCTGAGTGTTATTGTGGTCTTCCAACCTCAGGATAGGTTTAATTTGGCAAGATTCTGTCTCTATGGTATGAGCTACCCAACATGTGATAGACTCATTGAAATTTCAGAGGGTTTTTTTGACCAATGCCCTTATTACTGTTTGGAATGAGTAAGTAACAGATGGACTGGGCCAAATTGTACATGTTTGAGCAGCTTCAAGAGATGAAGCAATAGAAGAGACAGCTATGGTGCTTCTGGAAAAAAAACCAAGAGTGAAGCCAATTGAGCACAGGTAAGAACCTATATTAGAACTTCACTGACCTTGTGATGATAAGAGTGAGAACGTGGTTGAGAAGATGGCTGGCACTCACCTGCACAGGCTAAAATGTGAAAGGTATAAAGCAGATTATCTTGACTCTTTTCAGTTTGAGTTCAGACCAGTATATAGCATGGATATGACCTTTGCTGATGACCTATGGAGGGCTTGGGAGGAGGGTGGTACAACTGTCATGGCTTCCTCCTGAATCTCTTGGTGGCCTCCTATACCATCTAATATGGTATCCTTCTGGATTGGCTTTGGGAGGTTGGGAATGGGAGGCACTTTTTAATGATTCTGCTTCCTTCTCCATGACTAGTTCAATTGAGGTTGGGAGTTGGAAAAGGTTGAACCCTAGGCCCCTACACTGGGGGGTTGCCTTAGGGCTCAGGCTGTTTCCTCTTGTGACATTTACATGAAATTGTTGTGTGAGGTCATTTGACAACACAGAGTGTGGTATCACCAGCATGCTGTTGCTATCCATTTATACATCTCCATCCCTGACTAGGCAGGAGGTACAGTTATGGGTGGGTGGAAAGACTGGAGGCCATGGGAGAGAAACCAATTTTGACTCAACTCTAGTAAGACGGAGTGGCTTTTGGTTTTGGTGCACACTAGGGGTGAAATTCAACCACCTTGGGAGAGGTGGTAGGGACAATTTGAATCGGTAAAAAATTACCCCTAGTTGCTATGACTATTATACCAAGCCACGCCCCCAGCCACGCCCACAGAGCTGGTAGGGAAAAAATTTGAATTTCACCCCTGCCGCAGTCATATTTCCCCACACACACATATTTCCCCCGGTGTGTTGAACTGATATCTTTGACTCTGGATCAGAAAAAAAGAAGAAAAGAAGAGAAAAGAAGATACCAATAAAAAAGAATATTTGTAGCTCAGGGCTGAAATGAAGGATTCTTGGTGCTCTCTGAACTTTCTTGTTTTCTTGGTGTGTTCCATGACCCTAACTAGCTAATATCATCAGTGCTAGTGGGGGGAAAAAAGAAAAGGAAAAGTCAAAAGCATGAAAAAAAAATGAACATCTATCTATCTATCTATCTATCTATCTATCTATCTATCTATCTATCTATCTATCTATCTATCTAATGGATTGCAATTATCTCTCTTAGCAGTTCTACAGTTCTAGCCCAATCATTCCAATTTCACAAATTTCAGGACGGCAGGGGGATCAGAGTGCAGGGTAAGGAAGGTGGCTGCAGATAGAACAAGCCTGGGGTAGCTGAAGTGTCCTGATGCAACTGCAGCTTTGTGCTACGTTTCTGGGGCTGCTGGGGTTTCATACCACAGCAGGCTACTGTGGGGGGGAGAGCGGAAGGGGGAGTGAAACTTCCAGCAGCAGCTGTGGCTTTGCACTGCACTGCAGTTCAGTGGCTTCTTGCAGCACCAGAGCCACTGTGTCTCAAGAAATGGCTGAGCTGCAGGGTGGCAAGAATCCACAGAGCCCACAAGGCAGGGAGTATGGCAGTCAAAAGGGCAGAGATTGGAAATACACAGAGGGGAGGAGTGGAAGAGGAGGCTCAGGGTTGGGAAGGACCAAGTTTGGAATGGCTTGTATTGGGGTGAGCCAGGGGTGGGCTACTGGGGGTACACAGGGGTTTGGGAGAGCCTCTAGCTAAGATTCTGTGCAGTTCAGAGAACCCCCAAATCCCACTCCTGGCTGGCCCCGCCGCTCCACCCAGGAGTCCCCACATGGCCCATTTTGGATGCAGATAAATGCAGGGTGTGCATGAAGGCTCAGAGAGGATGAAAAATGGGCTTCTCGGAAGTTCGGGAGAAGAGAGAGAGAGAGCCTACGGAGCCCGGGGAGGCCATTTTCGCCCTCCCAGAAGCTCGAGAAAAGCCTCCAGAGCCTGGGAAGGGCAAAAATACCCCCCTACACCATGGTGCAGGAGGCCAACTAGGCCACACCCACCATGGCCACACCCATTCAGCAACCGGCCAGAGAACCCTTTGCTAAATTTTTGAATCCCATCCTTGAGGTGGGTATTTATCCAATGACCCAGTAAAGGCTGGGATTGCCATCACTGCTTTCGAATCATACACCTTAGCAATGGAAATTCCAGTCCTAATTGCTGTTGTAATTTGAGGACAACTCATGGTATGTTTTTGTAAGATTGATGCTTTTACCAATATACTTTATCATAAAAATAAGTGAAAAGGTGGATTTAAGAAAAAAAAAAAACTCTAAATCAACTGGAAGTAATAAGCACATTGTGCCAAACTGCCATACAAACACGACTTGCAATGAGTCCAAAAGAGGAAAAGCTGCAATGGGGAGAGAATTTAATTGCTAACAATTAAATGACTTCGCCATAAAGGTGAAATGTAGTAGTATGCATATAATGCAATACCTGATTAAAAATTTCAAATGGAATATGTTAATATAAAGCTACACACACACACGCACACCAGTGATGGGATTCAATTTTTTTTACTACTGGTTCTGTGGGTGTGGCTTGGTGGGCCTGGCAGGGGAAGGAGACTGTACAATCTCCAGTCGGAGGTGGGATTTGCTGGTTCTCTGAACTACTCAAAATTTCTGCTACTGGTTTTCCAGAACTGGTCAGAACCTGCTGAATACCACTTCTGACAACACACACATGCACACACACTCCAAAATATATTCTATATATTTTATATACAATATATACTTGGGGTATATTCTACCCCAAGTAGAAATGAACCTGAGCCCCATTTTTGAATTTCTCAAGAGACCTATTTTAAAAATTCATTTAAAACTTTGCAGGCATGTAGCCAAATCATTGACACTTTTTTTCAGAGCTACTTACAGTCCTCAGCAAACAGTCATCCATAGGTTGAAATATGGGGCAATGCTCTTCTTCATCCCCTCAGATCACTCTTGGAGATGGTCATAACAGCAATCAGGATTACACGTTGTAACTAAGCTTGTTTAATCCAGGTGTTCCTTTTCTGAAGCTCTGTGAGTGCATGGATATCAAAGGTGGCTTGGATTGAAATAAATATCCCCTCGAAATCTTGGCACAGAGTTTCTAATTTGAAACTACAGGTACTCCTCGACTTACAACAGTTCATTTAATGACTGTTCAAAGTTACAAAGGCACTGGAAAAAAAATGACATGACCATTTTTCATATTTATTTATTTATTTATTTGAAAATTTTATTTGGGTTTTCACAAAAAACAAAATACAAATAAAACATCTTTTCTGAAAATAGCATGGTCCCAGGTTATCACTTCTTCATACAGACACAAAACTCAATTTCATGCTCATTTTTATATTCTATTCCATATCTTATTACCATTTTATATTTTCTACATAGTTTTTCCCCTCTTTTAATTTTCTCAATTTTGTTTTGATTATCTCATCTCAGTTCAAATCATTATATTTATACTTTTGTCTGTCCTGTTACAATTTGATGGATTTCCGTTTTTGAGCTTCTTTGGCGACAAACCGAAACCTCGTCTCTCCGAAGTTTCGATCCGTGCTTGCTGCTGGAGCGCCCCAAGCCAGCTGGTTTCGGGGCTAAGCCACCACGTAGAGGTGGTGAAGAGGGGGGAGACTGCCTGCAGGGTTGAGGAGAGCCACATCTCTCCTCCCCAGCTGGTCATTACTCCCTTTCCCGAAGGCGGTTGCAGCAGTGGTCAGAAATGGCCACCACAAAGAAGAGCTTGACCGGGAAAGAATGTGCAGGAGGAAGATAAGAAGAGAAAGTTTTGGTTGACCGGGACAAACAGCAAAAGCAATAAATAAGGTACCCTGGAATTTAAACTTAACAACATTGTTCCGAAAGAAGATCTTGAAGCTGCGAAGGAGAGAGAGAAGGGAAAGGATAAGGTTTTTTCTTCCCTTTCTTATACCAACAGCTAAAGCCCATGTCCCACTGCACCAATGGATGCAAAGAGGATGTAAAAAGTTAAAAAAAAGCTTGCCATCCGTTGGAAAACGCGATGCATCCGTTGTGTACTCACTGCATACGTGTTTCATATGCTTTATCCCTTGAGCATCCGTCTACTGTGATTTCATCCATGCAAGAAGTTTTGAGCTGCACAAAACTTTGTGAACGGATGAACTTTCCACTGCGTACGATGTACATCCGCAACATATACAGGCAACAAATGTTCTATGTCCGTTATCATCCATTAAACGTCCGCTGTATCTTCTCGGCATCCTCTGGCCATCCTCGCAACTCACATCCACTGCAGCTGAAAACAGAAAGAAGGAGGAAACGAAAGGTACACGGAACGTCCACACAGTGTTAATAGTACGGAAATAGAAAGGATGTAAGCGGATGCATCTCGTATATAAAGGATTAAAACGGACAAAACGTTGTATCTAGGATGTATCTCGGATATTTAGGATGTCTGCAGTATGTCTAGAGTATGTAGAAGGACACCTAGCGGAATACCGATATTTCCTATAAAAAGGGGAGGAAATCACCTGGATCTCAGTATGAGTCCAGCAGCCATGGTGTACAGACCTCTATACCCTTGGTCTTGGTCTTCCACATCATCCATTGTTCTCCACCATGGATCATCACACAGTCTGTATGGTAGCTGCGATCATTCACCACCAGAACCATACCCTGTTCAGACTGTTTCACCTTTTATACACAAGGAGAAGAAGGAGACGTCCAAGAGCTGTGTGGATCCGAGGATGGATCGGGAGAAGAATGGAGTTTGGACTGTATGACCAGTTGATGGTGAAGCTGAGGAATGAACACCTTCGTGCATTCCATCACTTCATGAGGATGCCACCAGCCATGTTTGACGAACTTGTACAGCGTCTGAGACCAAGGTTGACCAAGCCAAGCATCAACTTCCATCCCAACCTGGACCCTGGACTGAAGGTGGCACTGACTCTGCACCACCTGGCCTCTAGAACCACATACAGAAACATGCAGTATGTGTGGAGGGTGCCACACAACAGCATCAGCAAAGTGGTCAGAGAAATGGTGCAGGCCATCATCAAAGAATACGTGGAGGAGCTCCTCAAGTGTCCCACTGACCAAGCTTGGAGGAAACTTGCAGAAGAGTAGTATCAGAGGAAGAACTTTCCCCACACCGTTGGAGCCATAGATGGGAAGCACGTGGCCTACAAAGCTCCAGCCAACTCAGGGTCCAATGATTTCAACTACAAGGGCTTCTTCAGTATCATCCTCTTTGCCATGGTTGATGCTGACTACAAGTTCATGTACATCGATGCTTCAGGCAACGGGTCAGCTTCAGATGGTCAGGTATACAACGCTAGTGACCTCAAGGATGGGTTGGAACACAACCTCATCATGGGTTTTCCAGATCCAGACCCCCTACCCAATGACACACAAGATGTGCCCTACTTCATCATTGGTGATGACACCTTCTCCCTCAGAACTTACCTCATGAAGCCGTACAGTTCAAGATACCTCACCCATGAAGAGAGGATCTTCAACTACAGGCTGTCCAGGGCAAGACGGGTGGTGGGGAACGCCTTTGGCATCCTGGCCAACAGGTTCCAGGTACTTCTCACCACCATGCAGCATCGCCCACAGACCGTGAGGAGCATCATGGAAGCTTGCTGCATCCTGCACAATCTCATGCGCACCTGCTACCCAGTGTTGCAGAACAGACATGTGGATCGTCAACAAGGGAATGGGGACATGGAGCCTGGTGAATGGAGGCAAGGACGAAACCTGATAGACACTGTGGATGTACAAGGCCCCAACAGAGCTTCACATGAAGGGAAGAAGCAGCGCAACCTACTGAGACACTGGTGCAACTCCCCAGCTGGAGCAGTGGAGTGGCAAGACAGGATGAGAGATGATTAATGGATGCTTCCTTGAGCCTGTCTCATAACACTGATGAGATTGTGCCATGTATGTTGAGTGGTCCTACAATGAATAGGGCATTAA
This sequence comes from Laticauda colubrina, assembly GCA_015471245.1. NCBI lineage: Eukaryota > Metazoa > Chordata > Lepidosauria > Squamata > Elapidae > Laticauda > Laticauda colubrina. The sequence goes on along the minus strand of BLBF01000025.1, from coordinate 5,464,961 downwards.
TAAAGAGCTTTGTTTATTTTGAAATGTGTTGATCAATGATCCATATGTGTGGCAGCTGGGAGGGTGGACCATACAGTCCCACTATGCTTGCACTGGAGATTTATCTATCCCACAACTATCCTTATCTATCCCACAACTATCCTTATCTATCCCACAACTATCCTTATCTATCCCACAAGCACGCAAAGGCTTAACCATTTGTTCAAGGTTTTCACCAACCTTGAGAGGCTCTTCATCAAGTACCTGAGATGTGAGGCACAAGACTGATGACAGATTGTCCATTGACAGGCTTGGCTGTGGGGTGAAGGAAGGAGGAGTGTAGTGGGGCTGTCTGGTCTGCAGCTGGGCAAGGTGTGGTGTCTGTGGCGTGCGATGAACTTGGGCCTGGACTGCGAAGGTCTGCTTCTGCTGTGGGAAGTCCTGGTAGTCATAGACTTGGTAGGTGAGAGGCTGTTGAAAGCCGTGGAAGGGCTGTGACATCGCCTGGGGTGGAAGAGCAGACCTGGACTGGGTAGGAGCAACTTCAGCTGGGCCTTGAGGGTTGTGCAGAAGTGCTGTTATCTTCTCCTTCATCACTGGTACTGGGCCTCGAGCATATCCCTGAGGGTGTGGCTCACGTAGGTGATGAAAGTGTGGCGGCTGGAGGATCCTCTGTCCAAGTGGACCAGCTGAGAGAGAAATTCTATGCTGGTCTTCATTGTGTCCCTGATCTCCAACTGGACAGTGTGGCTCTGGCCCTCCAGTCTGCCTCTCTGTCTGCATCCTGTGGAGCTGGGGGTGGGGGGGTGTTGGTCTCTGGTGGCTGCCGCTTCTTCCTCCATTTGTGACAGGGGATCCTCCAAGTCTGGCGGCATGGGGAGCGCAGTTGTTGGGGGAGTCTGCTGCACTTGGCCATGACGTACATCTCCTGGTCAGTGAGCTTGACAGCGGCCTGCCCAGATTTTTTGAGGTGTAGCTTGCCATACCACATGTGCATGTGCTTCAGCAGGGCCTTCAGGGGCTTGAGCAGCAGGGCTTGAGCAGCAGGGCTTTGAGGGCCTTGGGGCTGGTCCACCACAGCAGCAGTAGCAGCAGCAGTTGCAGTAGCAACAGCAGCAGCAACAGCAGCAGCAGCACCAGCACCAGCACCTTCAGTCAGTGCCAGGGGGTGGGATGCTGGTTCTGTCCTTCTTGCCAGGGCTGGCACGAGTAGGCACCGGCTTCCTCTTCTTCCCTGACTGACGAACCATGGTGTTCTTTGAAGATGTATGTGGCAGCACGTCTTTCCTCTGAATGCTGACTGCGTGCGAGCTGCATCCTTTTATATCCACAGAGCTGACGCAATTCATACTCCCCACATGCGCAGTGAACGCTTTGCATCCGATATACATCTGTGCGGCATCCGCTTTGCTTCCTATAGGTGTCCGTGATGCATCCACGTCATCTGCTATGCATCCGTCCCTTCTGCTATGCATCCGCTTCGCAATTCTCCCCCGGAAGCCCTTCGGATGTGTCATCTGCTTCCATCCGCTGTCATCCGTTAGTCTTCCCATGAACATCCGTTTAACATCCCCGCTACGTACTACCCACGTCCGTTCTTTTCAGTTCTGTTTATGCAAATTCTCACCACTTTTGGGAGAGGATGACAACGGATGGAGCTACCCCCGAAATTTTGCTCGTCCGCTGTGTCCATTACGCATACGTTTTGCGTCCATCGGCCAGTGGGACCTAGTCTTAAGAGACTTAAGCAAGAAATTGAAAAAAAAATCCACTTTGACATTAATAGGCATCTAAGCTGGAAATAAAAGTCAAAGGGATAATAAAGATTTCTGGACATCTAAAAGTTTTTAAAAGCTGGAAAGGAGAAAAAAAGAATACAAGGGCAGGATCTGGAAAAATGGAGGAGACTGCCTGGAATTAAGGAATGGAACTGTAATTAATAGTGAAACTTTGATAAGATTCTTCACAGATACATTTTAATGGAAACTTGATAACAAAATAACAGAACCCCAGGAAGATAAAGTGGAAAAAGGAAGCAAATAGTAACAGCCTTGGACTATTGGATTATTTGGTGATTTTTAGTTTTTGCAACTAGACTGACTAAAATTAACTGGGTGGTTGTTTAAAAGTTTTTAAAATGCTATCACTCTTTGAAGAACTGGAAACGGAACTTAAAAAATAGAAAGAAGATGCACAAGAAGGGAGAAGTTATTTTGGCTTCGTGTTTCAATTTTTAGAAATGGAGATTTGGAACTATGAGAAGGAACAAGAAATGCTTGCAGAACAAGAAGACTGGGACAAAGAAGAAGCCATCTTTAATGATCAAATAATTTTAAGTGGGGGGAAAAAAGAAAAGGGGGGAAAGAGAGTGAAAGGTTTAAGACAAGAAAAAACAACCAAAAAGAAAAAGGACAATTTGAAAGATAAATATAATATTAGAAAACAACAGAAGAGGGGATTACAGATGAGAGAGTTAGAAGTAAAGAGATGAGGGGGCAAAAAGGGGAGGGAGAAGAAGAGGGGGAAGAAAGCAAGGAAAAGAAGTTGTAAAAGACAGAAACAAGAAATGGAGATACAAGGAAAAGATATAAGGATTGTAACCATAAGCTTGTTTAGAGATAATGGGTGAAAAATTAACTGTAAAAGGGATTCTGTAATGGTACATAAGATAGCATTGTTATATCACAATGGAAGTAATTTTAGAAAATATGATGGATAAAATATTTGTTGTAATGTAGTGGGATGTTTGTTAATAAATAAATGAATTAAAATTACTGAGAGAATTAAAAGGGAACATTTTTAATTATTAGTAATGATTTATAAAAATATAAGTAAGAAATATGGGAAAAAAAGAATTAATCATGGAAAGTTTATAAGTGTTCCCAAAGAAGTGTGATATTCAATTGAAAAGAAATGTTAAAGATGTTAAGATTTTAATGCATATTAATGATAGAATTGAATTGGAATGGAATGTGTGTTTTATTTACATATGTATATAATTTTTTCTTTTTAAGAATATAGTGTCTATTCTAAGAATGTACCAAGCAGAATCCGATTGGAAGTTATGTATTATAGTGAATGCTATAATCTCAAAGCTATACATTGAAGCTTAAATAAGAGTTTGAATGGACAAAATTAAAGGATATAAAGGTTTCATACTGTCAGGCGGTGCTCCATTAAAAATCCAAGAAAGAAATACTTAGACTCTTTAATTTAGAGAAAAGTTATCTTTTACTGAAAGTGAAGTGGCAGCAACCAGAGAATTCTGAATCTGAGAAATTAGGCGCACAATTCACATATACAAAGTGATGGAAGTGTTCCCACCCCCAATAGTTCAGATGACACTTCCAATTAGAAGTTGTGAATAGGATCATGTGGGCATCTTCAGGTGATGATGAGGCCTCTGTCCGTTGACCTTGGCATATTTTGATAACGGGTTGCAGTTGCGCAAAAGAAAGCTAAGCGAGAAATAGAAACCTAACTCTGAAGTATGCTTTCCCCCCCTTCATTTACACAACAGAAAGTGTAACACCTCCACCCCACTTCCCCGACCCACCCCGCCCCCCCCCCCCCCCCCCCCGTTTCTTATGACAGCCGAAAGATGCAAAGCAATAGTAGAAGATCTTGAAGGCTGACACATACTCTAATTGGTAACTACAGGGAAAAATTTGTTTAATAAGAAAAGATAATACCATTTTTCATATTTATGACATTGCAGCATCCAGATGGTCACATGATTTACATTCAGATGCTTGACAACTGGTTCACATTTATGACGATTTGCAGTGTTCTGGGGTCATGCAATCATCTTTTGCAATCTTCTGACAAGCAAAGTCAATGAGGAAGCCAGATTCCCTTAACAACTGTGTTACTAATACAACTGTAGTGATTCACTTAACCAACATACATTCTGGCCTCAATTGTGCTCATAAGTGGAGGACTACCTGTACTTGGGTTTAAAGGTTTTTTTAGTAATTGTTAGATCACGAAATGTTTTTCCAAAGCATGACACTGGTGATCTGTTTGAAAGGTGAGGGGATTGGCTTAACCTGTAAATGTATTCCTCATATGCATAGATAGGCTATACAACAGAAGCTTTTAAGAATCAAGAGCTACATTAACACAACTACATTTAACCTTTCTTACATTAGTGTAATTTCAAAACAATTGCTTCGCCCAAATATTAACTTATTGGCTTTCAACCAAAGTGATCTTTGTAGGACTGTCCAAAGAGGAACATAAAATAGTGACAGGGTAGTTGATCTTATACCCTGAATACTGATTGCTTTTCTTGAAAAGAACAGAGTAAGTGATGATACTCAGTTAATTTTGGCTTAGCAATGTTGCCCTTGGTGAGTACTTGAACAGGAGACCACAAGGAAATCCTTAGACTGTCGGCTACACTGGGAAGCTGAGAGAAATATTCCAAGCAAGGAAAGGCAAACCATTCCCAAATTATCCATTTTAAAAAATTACCTAGGCCTACAGATATAACTACCAGTACCCAAACCCAGCTTAAAGGGGCTTGTCCCTCCAATAATAATAATAACAACAGCAGCAGCAGCCTTGACATGGTGGGGGGGGGGGCTTAACTGCTCCAATGAAGCTGAGAGCTGTGCTGACGGTAGCAGCAGGTCCAACCATGTCAGAGAAGTCTAGACCGAGGAGCAGAATTGAGTGCACCCAACAACCCATGCAATGAATCATGGTGAAATACAACCAAACGACGCCTAAACCGGGTCAATCATCACCTGGGTTAACAAGGACCTGTGTCGAGTGTTGGGGAACCTGGGCATCCGTTGACAAGTGGGCTACAGGCCACGGGTCCCATAGCTTAGAAACCAGGGCATGGGCCTGCAGGGCTACTGGAAGCCGAACAACCTCAGAAGCAGCAGAAATACATCATGTCAGAGAACTGCACTGTAATGAAATGCGACTGGGATCCGCTTGCATAATCCGCCGACACCCAGCATAGTTACCTCGTTTATTGTGTATGCTGTCATCTTTGTGGATGATGATAATAATAATAACAACAATAATAATAATTCTGTATTATTGCTATTGATATTGTTATAATAACGATAATAATAATTGTTTATTGTTATTACTCTTATTATTTGTTTATTGTTGTTATTATTGTTTGTTATTGTATTGCAATTGTTGTTGTTATTACTCCTACTCCTACTCTTATTATTCCTGGATCAAGCTTGTGAAGTTAGGACCCACAGTGAAGGCTGATGGCAAAGGCCATTTTTTAAAAAACCGGAATTGCTTGCGCTGCTACGTGGTTTGTGTCAGTGGTTTCTTTCCCGGTTACCTTTAATCATAACCAAGCAATGAAAAGGGGTGGTGGGAGAAGGAGTAGGACACCCCCCCCCTTGTTTCCTCCCCCCTTTTAAATCTCGTGAGAGAGGGAGGGGAGCTGTTATTATAAGGGGAGGGGCCGCTGGGAGGGCCCACTGCAAAAAAAAAAAAAAAGGAAAAGAAGAAGAAAAGAAGAAGAAAAGAAAGAGTGCAGGGAGATTGAGGAGAACCTTCCAGCTTGGTTAATCCCCCTTCTTCTTCCTCCTCCTTCCAAGGCAAGCGTTTCTTAGGCGGAGCAACAACTGCTCACCGACGCTGCGAGGCGATCTGGAGTTCTTGGCCATCAGCAGCCCGGATGTAGCGGCGCAGCAGCCCGGCCGAGCCGCCGAGCGGTGCCGACTGGCCTCCCTCGCCAAGTGTGGCACCGCGGAGAGCAGAGGAACGCGGCGCTCTGAGGAAGCGACGTGACGGGGAAAAGAGCCGGAGATGCCTCGGGCGCTCGCCTGACGCGCAGCCGGCCTCTTGGGCCGGCCGGCCCGCCCTCGGTAAGCGCCGGCAGGGCTGGGGAATGAATGGCGCGGCTCGGGGGTTTGGAGCCGCATCCTCGAATGGGGGGGAAAGGAAGGAGGAGGGTGGACGGGGAGCATCCGTCCGCCTAGCTTGGAGGGAGGGAAGGAGGGCAAAAGAGGGAGAAGTCGTCCCCCCCCCCCCGCCGCCGCCGCCACCTCCTGGCTTGTCAACGCCTTTGTCGGCTTTCCCCACCCGCCCCCCGCGTCTCCGGAGACGAGCGCTGATTTGTGGCTTGCGAGGCCGGCAACTCCGCCGCGCAGAAACCAGAAGGCGCCGGTGGGTGGGTGGGTGGGTGGGTGTGGAGCGGCGTGTGCCATTGCCGGGAGGCTGCCGAGGAGGCGACCGGGAAGGCGAGGACCCCCCAGGCGGCATTTGGGCATGGCGTCCAACCTCCACACCCGGGTATATGTGCGTGTGTGTGTGGATATATATATATATATATATATAGATATATATCGATATCTCTAAGTAGGGCCGGGTCGGCGGAATCGCGCGCCGCTATCCAGGCGCCGACCCCGGCCCCCACTCCAGCTCCTGAGGAGGGCGGGTCCGCGCGGCTCTTTGATCGAAGTCGGCGTTCGGGGGTCGCGCCGCTTGGAAAGCAGCAGCCTGCGGCTGCGAGTGGGAAGCCGGAAAGCCTCGCTTGTCAAAATCCCTCGGGGGTAAAGGATCGCTCCTTATAACGGGGCCGGCGTCTTACAGGCTTGGGGTGGGGGGAGGGCGTGTGTGTGTGTGTGTGTTTGGGGGGGGGGGGAGGGGGGCGGGGGGGGGGGGGGGGGGGTGGGGGGGGGGGGGTTTACACATGGGTGGATTTGCGTACCTCATACCGGGGAGGTGATGTGTGGCGACAGGGTTTAGAAAAAGAAGCGGAGCGGTGATCGGAACCGAACGGAGGGGAAGCTTCCGTGATTCTGCGCGCTCAGAATTTTAAAGAAAGGGGACAAAATAGGGAAATCTAAAAAACGGTTGCAAGTGGGTTGTGCCAGCAAACTCTCTGACCTTGCCATTTTAGATGTCGCGGCGGGAGCAAAGGGGGAGAACGGGCAAGAGATTAAACAATATGTATAAATAATATAAACAAAGATATAATATATATATATATATATATATATATATATATATATATATATATATATATATATATATATATATATATATATACACACACACACACACACACATACACACACACATACACACATACATATATACATACATACATACATACATACATACATACATACATACATACATGGAAAATACCTGAACAAAGCTGAATACTCTAGATAGATAGATAGATAGATAGATAGATAGATAGATAGATAGATAGATAGATAGATA